>MU695934.1:2886-22624 GCA_026770625.1 Nicotiana glauca
AAGGGAATACATTTCAAGTTTTAACAATCAGGCGCCCACCTGGAAAACAAGGGAATACATTTCAAGTTTTAACAATCAGGCGCCCACCTGGAAAACAAGGGAATACATTTCAAGTTTTAACAATCAGGCGCCCACCTGGAAAACAAGGGAATACATTTCAAGTTTTAACAATCAGGCGCCCACCTGGAAAACAAGGGAATACATTTCAAGTTTTAACAATCAGGCGCCCACCTGGAAAACAAGGGAATACATTTCAAGTTTTAACAATCAGGCGCCCACCTGGAAAACAAGGGAATACATTTCAAGTTTTAACAATCAGGCGCCCACCTGGAAAACAAGGGAATACATTTCAAGTTTTAACAATCAGGCGCCCACCTGAATAACAAGGGAATACATTTCAAAGTTGAAGTCGTCAGGCACCCACCTGAATAACAAGGGAATACATTTCAAAGTTGAAGCAGTCAGGCACCCACCTGAAGAACAAGGGAAGAATAATACAAGTCTTATCTTTCAAGTTTATATTCGGTAACATAACACGCCCAGTTATCAAACTGGGGCAGAAAATTTTCTTCGTTTTGTATGGTTTTTGCAAGCAGGAGCCCACCTGAAAAACAAGGGACTACCTTTATAAAAATCAGTAAGCAGGAGCCCACCTGAAGAACAAGGGAATAATTTTTTTTAAGTTGCAAACAGGAGCGCACCTGAAAAACAAGGAAATATCTTTTCAAAGTCAACAAACAGGAGTCCACCTAAAAAACAAGGGAATATCTTTTCAAATAGAACAAACAGGAGCCCACCTGAAAAACAAGGGAATTCATTTCAAAATTCAGAAAGCAGGAACCCACCTAAAAAATAAGGGAATATCTTTTCAAATACAAAAGCAAGAGCCCACCTGAAGAACAAAGGGAATATCTATTCTAATTCAGCAAACAAGCACCCACCTGGAAAACAAGTGAAGTACAATCCAAATTCAAGATTTTAATTTTAATATCTGATAACATGATATGCCCAGTCACTATACTGGGGCAGAAAATTTTCTTTGGTTGTCTATTTTGCCGTAAGCAGGATCCCACCTGGAGAACAAAGGGAATACATTTTAAAACAATCGCAAGCAGGAGCCCGCCTGGAGAACAAGGGAATATCTTTTCAAGCAGTCGCAAGCAGGAGTCCACCTGAAGAATGGACACATATTTCAAAACATCATCAAGGCAACAACAAGAATTTCTTTGGAGGAATACAAGATACAAGTTCAAGGCAACACAAGAGCAAGTTGGAAGGCATAGATATAGGATCTTTTGTAATTCATACACCATAGCTTAGGCTAGCTTCTTTTATTTTACCATGGTGTAATGAGGGGGTCAGCATGCAGTAACAGCAGCAACAGTAGTGAAATCACAGTTCTTGGTAGTCCCAGCTACCAGACACTTCCGAACTACACTGACCTGATTCCTGTTTAGCCCAGGATATGTAGGCAACCTCTAAAGCAGGGTGCGGTCAAACCTTTTCAAAACGCTTCACAACGGAATACTCGAACGGGCAAAAATCGCTCGTATTTGCTCACTTATCTTTGTACGAAAACTCTTCGTGTTTCCAAGCAAAGAGGGGCAGCTGTGAGCACGTGATTTTTGCCCTATATATGAGTTATTCCCATAAAATCCAAACAAAAATGATTTTTTCCTTATTTTACAAATTTTTTGTGAATTTTGTGTTAATTGTTTGCATGTTAGTTGTACATGTAAAATCATATAAAAATACAAAAAAATATGCATTTAGGAATTTAATTGCATATTTTAGTATTAAGTAGGTATTAATTCATTTTAGAACAATTTAAAGAGAATTACAAAAAATAGTTCTTAGGCAATTTTAATTGATAATTGATTTTTAGGATTTAAATAGTTTAATTAGGATGTAATTAGTTTAATCAGGGTTTTGTTGTTAATTTTTACAAAATATAAAAAAAATTACAAAGTACAAAATACAAAAAAATAAAAATAAACAATAGCAATTTAAATAAAAGAAATGAGAAGAAAATAATTGAAATAAAATAAACAATTAAGGGCTGCCCAGATTGGGCTGTGCTAGCCCAAAGACCAAACAACATTATATTAGCCCAAAAACCCTTTCCACCCGCCCAGGCCCAAGTATCAAAACGTCCGGTCCAGCCCTGCTAACCCAAAAACGACGTCGTTTGGGCGTCCTTAATTCTGACCCTTTAATTCCCTTGATCCAACGGTCACTGGTCGCCCTTAGATAAATATACAAAGGTCGGAGGATTTAATTGATTCCACAATTAAATGTATTATCCCCTTCAGCGTAACCCTAATCTCGTCGGAGCTCCTCGCCGGCGGGAAACACAGTCTACACCGATCGCCATCAAATTCACACTGAAGAACCGCCATGAACCCCTCTTCCCACCCCTATATTTGATTTCCTTCGAATCTCACCATAAACCCTCAAGTAATACATTTTCTTTCGCCGGAACCCTACCGCCGGTGAACGTCACTTCATCCAAACCAACCCAAATTTACACCGCCAAGCCTTCTCTTCCTCCTCTTTCCATTCCCGCACCGGGTTTTCCTCAAATCGGCCCCCACCAGCTCGAATCTTCATTTGAAGATTTCGGCCAAAATGCAAGTCATGCCAAATGACCCCCAAATAACACCTTGAACTCGCCTTGGCATCCCCTACATGAATCCCATAGTTGTTTAGTTCAAGTGTGGCTGGAACGGCTCAAATTTTGGTTTCAATTTTTGTTTCCGGCAAGAACCCTAACCCGAAATTCTATATTAGTAAGTCGTTTCTTCTATCTTTCAATTTTATTGTTTCTTTTTATTTGTGTTTTCTGATTTTATCTCTGTTTCTGATTTTATTCTGTTAAATTGCAAATAATTAGCAATACCTGCTATGTTGTCATTGCGTTTAAGTGTTAGTCTACTTGTTAAAAATCAACTAGGGTTAGTTAGCAATTAGTTAGATTTTGATTTGATTAATGGCTAATTGAAAATTCGGCAATTAATTTTTCTTGTTAATTTCAGTAGTTGTTGGATTAATTGACAGATTAATAGTACTTAGTATGCCTGGTTATAGCTGTTGAATTTTTAATTAGTAATTAATTAATCATGAAATTTGGGTTAAGGGATTCAGTGATAAAAAGGAGATTTACTCCAGTAAATTCAGTATAGTTTCAGGGGCATTTTGGGGTATAGAAAAATGGTAATTTAGTAATTGATGAAATGAAGCAGGGTTAGAATAGGGATTACAACAGGATGGAACCTTCTAGACAGGGGGCTTTAGTATAGTTTTCCATACATATATGTAGTTACTTGTTACAAGTTAAAAGAAAAAGGGTTTAAAAGAAATAAAAAAGGGGACTAATGAGCAAATAAGATATCTGAAATAGTACCTTAGAATTTTTCTATAAATAGGCATGCATTTTACTTGTTTAAGTAGTTTAAAAAAAAAAGATCTGAAAAATTCCCCCAAAGCTTCAGCACTTTCAGATCCAATTTCAGAAATTAAAAACCTTCCAAAATACAGAAAAATAAGAGAAAACTCTAAAAATTCCAAAATTTTACTGTTTCATTGAAACACCTTAGGCTGTTTTCATTGCTAGTAGTTGAATCACCTTTCATAGATCAGTTGCTTTGAATTGAAATTTTAGAAGTAACTTTGGTTAAGTTCGAGTGAATTTTGGTTCAATTGATGTTAATTTTTGATTGAAGATTGGCGTATGATCCGCTTCAAATCGATTTTGGAATTGGTGTTTGATTTTAAAATCAAAATTGTTCTAAGTGCTGGACTGTTCGAATCTGTTGTTTCTCTGATTTAAATCTCGCGCTGTGGATTATTCCTGGGTATTTTGAGGCTGTGATTGGATTAGTTATCCTCTTGTTGTTGCTATGCTACTGATTTCTCATTTGTTACTCTTTATTTCTTCAGGTACACATCTTTGAATCCATTCCAGTATAAATTGAATTGAAGTTAAAAATGGAGATGTTGCTCAGCCTTATAGACGAAAAAATGCTTCTGTTGCTTTCATGTATGAGTTGTTATAGTTAGTTAGTTAGCTTTTGTTTGATATTATACATAGGTATTGAATGAAATAGTAGTTATTTTTATTTGTATATGTGTAATAAGGATTGTATAACTGGACTGTGAGGATTGTGTTAGATTGCATTTAAACTTGTGGTGACAGTCATAGTTCAATATAGTTTAGTATCATTCATAATTGTTAATTGTTATAGTAATGTCATTGGTTAGTACAATTTCAGAACAAATCCAGATTTAGCTAAGTGTAACGGGTTCTCACGTTGATATAATAACATGATTAGATTAATGCATTGAATTGATTTGTTTTTCCTGAAATTTAAATTCATTGTTAGTTGTAAATGTCGCATTGATAGTTAACAACAATCACTGAATTTGTATGAATCAAACAAGCTGCCACATAAAACAATATTTATAGCTTAAGTTGTCCGTTAAGTCACATTATGTCAATCGCTCAATTTTGTGTTCTTCAAATATATGGGTGAATTTGGATTAATATGAAATAAAGGTAAAATTTATAAATTAAATTGATAGCTTTAGATTTAAGTCAAACTGAAAATTTCACTTTTGTTTTGCTATAAGTATACGTCTGAGAAATAGGAATACTATGTTTGATTTCAACTTTAGCCATTTTTATTAAATGGGCCAAGTTAAAGGCCCAAACATATTATTGAACTTAAATAGGAATTAAAGGTTCTAAATGTGATAATGCTTTAAAAGTAATAATTAGGAATATGGAAATTAATTTATGAATATAAAATTGGATTCTTAATTAAGTAGTGGGCTCAAGCTAAAAGGTGTTCCCTTTTGTTTGAGTTCAGATTTGAATTGAGATTTCAAATTTATAATCGTGGATTAATTGACTTTTAGAGACAAAAACAAAAATAGAAAATATAGATGCTCTAGGCCTGGCCTTTGTTAATAAAAATGAGACAAGCCTCGCCGAATCAAATACATAATTGCGGGGCCCTCAACAATTGCATAAATAAAAAAATAAAAAATAAAAAACTTAAAAATTCGGGACGGGCCGTTTAGCAAATTTCATGGCCTTCCTCAAAGATAATAAACGCGTAGTCGCTTTAGGCGCATATGTTAATAATATTACCTTCCCAAATACGGGTGCATATTTATGTGACCTAAATCCAAATCTCAACGAAGTCGAAATGTGTTAAAAGCCACAGGCGTACTAGTACGGCGTGGTTCGAGATACATTTTTACGACGTTGTAATTCTTATAAAAATAGATAATAAATATAATAAAAGCAGGTTATTAATAAAAGTCACATAAAACAGAACATATATTGAAATCAGATAAAAATCAAATACAACAGTTGAGCGACCGTGCTAGAACCACGAAATCCGGGAATGCCTAACACCTTCTCCCGGGTTAACAGAATTCCTTATTCGGATTTTTGGTTCGCAGACTGTTAACAGAGTCATATTTTCCTCGGTTCGGCATTCAACCAGTGACTTGGGACACCATTAATCTCCCAAGTGGTGACTCTGAATAAATAATAATAAATCCCGTTCCGATTGTCCTTTAATTGGAAAAACTCCTTTACGCCCTTCGTGGGGTGTGTTAAATCGTAAAAAGGAGGTGTGACATTATCAATGTGTTCCATTACAGTTGACATGCATACATGACATGTTCCTCATGCGGTACAGCATTGTTACATTCATGACTTCACATACACATTAACATGTAGGCATAGAGATGTACTTTCCTCAGTCCATCTAATAATGAAAAATCTTACCTGATGTTGAATGCTTTTGGGAAAATCACATTTTCTAAATTTAATCATATTTTGGTAATTTCGGTGAAAAATTTGGGTTTACTATTATACTTGAAAAACATACCTATTTTTCGGAACTGTGAACGAGCTGAGCATTATATCTTTGAGTTATTACTTATACTACTTTAGTTATATTGTTATGAGTTGTTCCTAGCTGTTGGTGTTGGACTCTGACCTTTGTCCAAGCTCGTCACTACTTTCAAACAAATGTTAGATTTGTTACTCGTTGAGTACATGGGGTCAGTTATCCTCATATAATACTTCTGCACCTTGCGTGCAGATTTTGGACGCTGAATTTATTGTGTATGGCAGGAGCTGGCATTGGAGACATACCTGCATCCTGGTCATAGCTGCCTTTTTGTTCTTGGTAGCTTTAGAATTATCAATTTGTTCATGTATATTTCAAACAGATGATTTATTCATTTCCTACTAGCTTGTTAACTCTAAATCTTAGAAGCTCATGATTTGTACTACTGGTCATTGGTAATTCTTTGTACAAAAGTTCAGTTATATATCTTTATTCCTCTCAGTAAATCTCTTTTAAATTGGATTGTTGCTAATTGACTTGCCTAGAGGGTTGGGCTTAGGTTCTATCACGACTGGTTGAATTTTGGGTCGTGACATTCCTTCCTGAACATGATGACGAGCGCGCGGTCACGAAGAAAGATATCAGCTGGAGGTCTTTTGTTCATCGCATTCGGGATAGGCCAGTCGCATTTGCAAAGGTTTGGACAGTGGTTCTCTACGTTCGTGATAGCCCGGTCGCATTTACAAAAGGGAAGCTGGGCCTAGGAATCTTAGACTCCATGTTTATGGAGGCATGGTTGCATTCGCAAAGGGGCAGCCTGGTAAAGCAACATGTTCATGACTCGTTTCTTGCATTCACGAAGAAGATTTTTGGAGCAGGAGCTGGGTGTGATTAGCGAACATAAGGAATATGCAGCGTTCGTGATGAAGGGTCGCCTGGGTAGTGTATCAGTTGGCAAGTTGAGATTTTTGCTCATTTCTCACTTTCTTGGGCTATTTTTGGGAGATTTGGAGGATCCATTTTCATCAGCTATCATGAGGTATGTTATCCCACTTGTTTTAAGTTAGTTACATGGTTTATTAATGGATTTTAGCAAAAAATTGGTAGAAATTATGGGATTTTAAAGAAAACATAGAAAAGGTATTTTTAAATTTTGATCACGAAACTAGATACGGAATTGTGAATAAATTATATATTTCAGTTCGTGGTACTATGAATAATAATTATCTTCGAATATTTTCGAAATCCGGGTGCGTTGATCTAGCAGCTGATTTTGTTGACTTTTTGAGTGAAGTTGTAAATTATTATAAAATGATAAATTACGAGTCTTCGAGTATATTTTTAAATGTTTGCACTTTGTTTGACTAGTTTCACATCATTTGGAATTGGTTTGAGGAGTTAGAGTGTAACAACCCGGCCCAATTGTTTTGAGTAACTTAGCACCATTCCCCTAATTATTGCCTTCTCTATGTTATATTGTGGTTATGTGACTTGTCGGGGTGGTTGGCTTGGTTTTGGGTGAGTTTCGGAGTGGATTGGTATACTTAGCCCCAAGGTTGGAAGCTTAAGTTGAAAGAGCTGACTGTAGTTTGACTTTTGTATAGTCTAACAGCTTTGTATGGTAATTTTGGATTTATGAGTGTGTATGTATGTTGATTTGAAGGTCCATAGGTTGTTTTAGCTTGAATTTGCGAAAGTTGGAAAGTTTAAGGTTTGGGGAGGTTGAGAAGTTTAACAAAGTGTTGACATTATAGATATCAGGTCTAGATTTTGATTACAAAAGATGGAATATATCCATTGTGTCATTTATGACTTGTGTGCAAAATATGAGCTCATTCAGAGTTGGTTGATATGATTCGGTGTTAGTTTAGAAGTTGAAGGTTCATGGATTCAATAGGCTTTAAATGGGGTGTGACTCATAGATTTAATAGTGTATGATGTGATTTAGGCCTCGATTTGGTTCGTTATGTATTTTGAATCTTGATGGTATGTTTGGACGGGGTTCGGGGCACCCGGGTTATGATTCAGATTGGTTCGGCTCCATTTTATGTCTTAGAAGGATTTCTGGCCAACTGAAGTTTTGGTGCAATCACACCAGCGCACTTTTGACCCCAGGTGTGGCACCACAGAAGCTGTCCAGTGGTTGCAGGTGTGAAATGAGCTAGTTGATGCTAGGTCCACAGGTGCGGACAGCCTTGTGCAGGTGCACATCTGCAGATGCGATTTTCTCGCCGCAGAAGCAAAGTCTAGTCATCAAGCTCAGGACCGCAGGTGTGGTTAGTATTCTGCAGAAGAAGATCCCTAACTTAGTTGAGGCTGCACCTGCGATGGATTTTCTACAGGTGCGGTGTTGCAGAAGCGATCGTATGATCTCAGAATTGGAATAATTGTGCAAAAAAGGGGCTAAATCAAGGATTATAGTTATTTTTCATCTTTTGAGTTAGAGAGCTAGGTTTTGGGCAATTTTGGAAGGGATTTTCCATGATTTGATCAGGGTAAGTGTTTTCACTTGGATTTGATTATTGTTCATGAATCCATCATTATTTTTATCATTTAATTAGTGTTTTGAGTTGAAAATTTATGAAATTTTGGGAAAACTTTATAAACTATAAATTGAGGATTTGAAGGCCGATTTCCGATCGGAATTGGATTATTTTAGTATGGTCGAAATCATTATTGAATGAATTGTTTGGATTTTATAAGTTTGGTTGGGTTCCGAGATGCAGTCCTGGCGTTGACTTTTTGATATTCTTTAAAGATTGCAACTTTATAATTTGGATAAGTTTCCTATGGTTTATATTTGTGGTATAAAGTTTTTTGGCAAGATCCGAGCCGTCCGGAGTAGGATATTCGCAGGAAGGGCTTACTAGGTGAATTGAGTTAGTTTGTTTGAGGTAAGTATCTTGCCTAACTTTTTGTGGGGGAACTACCCCTTAGGATTGGAGTTGTTTGTGCTATTTGTGTTATATGAGAGCCGTGTATGTTAGGTGATGAGTGGATACACGGGCTACATGTGGTACTTTTGATCGATTTAGGCTATTTAGACTCTTTCCATGCCTTCAATTGAATTTTCATAACATGTCATATCTCATTGTTAATCTACCCGCATATTCTTTATTTAACATTTTTAACACTTGTTCCACCTCTTAGTTATTAGTTTGGGCTTATATGCCTTAATTAAAGTTATTACCTTCCCTATTATCTTGTTACTTCCTTAATTGTTGAATTAATTACATGAAGTTGTTATTTCATGGAATATATTCTTGTTTAGTCATTGTTGTTGAAGTTGTAAAAGTCGTTATCACTTTGAGGCGAAGTTGTTAATTGATGAGATATTGTTCTTATTGAGCTATTCACCATTATTTTGTTATTGTTGAGACTCTTGTATACATTCTGGTTGAGACATGGGCTATTTATTGTGGAAAATATTGGTATTCATGATTTCTTTCGCAAGTTGTGGCATATGGACACTTGTGGTGCGAGTTGTGTTATTGATGCGCATGCGACAGGATAGGGGTTAGTGTGCATGTGGCGGCATAAGGTGGAAAAAATGTGCGTATTTCTAGTAAGGGAATTACTTAAAGCCACGCGGCAACATAAGTTGGGCTAAAGTACGTGTACCTATTTCGGGAAATATAATTTCAAAACTGTCTAAATGTAAGGCTCTCTCGGTAGTATAAAAAAAATTATGATTGTGATTGTGAAATGAGAATTTGAGGTGGTACCTCGGCTGTGATTCTTGTGGTTATCTCTCATTTACCTCACTTGTATTTCTCCGTATTATTTTATTGATGTTCTTATAATGTTTCCCTTTCTTGTTTCCTTTACTGCTTTAAATTCCATTGTAGCTTACCTTGTTATATTGCTTTATTGCCACTATTTCCTCCTTTTCATTATTAGACTCTACTATACTTGTTCAGTTTCTTTTCTTATCCTAGTAGGTGTCTTGACCTGGCCTCGTCACTACTCTACCGAGGTTAGGCTTGATACTTACTAGGTACCATTGTGGTGTACTCATACTACTCTTCTGCATATTTTTGTGCAGATCCAGGTACCTCGACCCAAGCTAGGCACTAGGGAATAGAGCATTTGGTTCGAAGACCTCAAGATATACCTGTCTAGTGTTCACAGGCCTCAGAGTCATCCTCTGTCCTCATTATTCTAGTGTTTACTCTTAATTTAGAAAGTGATGTATTAGGTATGTTACATTATATTCGTGTAGAGAATATTACTTAATCTCACAAGATTTTGGGAGTTATTGTCATCGGTATTGTTGAGTTCTATTATGATAACTAGATCGTTTAAATTTGAAGTTCTATTATTGTTTCTCCATGCATGTTACGCTTACTTAGTCTTAGAGTCTAGGTGTCATCACGACATCTTCCATTGGGGAATTGGGTTCGTGATAAGTTGGTATCAGAGCTCTAGATTCATAAGTATTATGAGTTATAAGCAGGTTTAGTAGAGTCTTGCAGATCGGTACAGATACGTCTGTACTTATCTTTTAGAGGCTACAGAATTGTTAGGAAACTTTACTTCTTTGATTCCTTATTGCGCGAATTGCTGACTTCAAAATTTTAAATATTTGTCTTTATGTTCTCTCACAAACGGTTAGGACACGGATAGCTTGATCCTACGATCAAACACTCGTGCCCCCTATTAGAGCTGTGAGAGGTTGGGGTTGGGACGGAGGCCGAGGTAGGGTACGTTGTGCAGCTAGAGAACCTGCCCGAACTGCAATAGATGAGCTACTGGTAGCTCCAGTTAGGGGCAGGCATCCGAGGCACCTGTTGCCACCCCTGCACTTCAGGAGACCCTCGCACAGTTCTTGAGCATGGTCGGTACTCTAGCTAAGGCGGGGTTGATTCCACTTGCACCAGCCACATCGCAGGCTGGGGGAGGAGCTCAAACTCCTACGACCCATATTCTACAGCAGGGGGTCCATGTTGATCAGGTCCTAGAAGTTATGCCAGCCCAGCCTTTGTTCCATTCCAGCCTGAGGTTAAACTTGAGAGGTTCAAGAAGTATCAACCTCCTACTTCCAGTAGCATAGCGATAGAGGATGCATAAGGTTTTCTAGAGAAGTACCACAGTATTCTCTGCACCATGGGTATTGTGGAGACGAGTAGGCTTGCTTTTTCTACATTCCAGCTGTCAGGAGCAGCGTATCAGTGGTGGTGGGCTTACAAAGAGGTTAGCCCAATCGATGCAGCTTCACTAACATGGACTCAATTTTCAAAGATGTTCTTGAGAGAGTTTATTCCCCAGAGCCTTCGGGATTCATAGCACGCAGAGTTTGAGTAGCTTTGCAAGGGTACTATGACAGTGTCAGAGGATGCTGTCAGATTTAGTGAGTTGTCCAGACATGCACCTTCCTTGGTTTCTATAATCAGAGAGCGATTTTGTCAATTCATCGAGGGGCTCAAATATGGTATTAGATTACACATGGCTTGAAAGTTGGAGATAGATAACCCATATTAGTAGGTGGTACAGATCACGCGGAAGTTGGAGGGTATGTAGGGCCATGAGAGAGAGAGAGAGAGAGGAAAAGGAGTCCAAAAGGCCTCGAGGCACTAGAGGATTTAGTGATGCTACTCTACAAATACAACCTATCGTGGTAGAGGCCATGTAAGCCGTCCATTTCATTTAGCACTTCCAGCTTCTAGTGGCGCTCCGGCTAATCCGAGGTCTTAGGTTGCCTCTTTTGGTAAGCCACTATCTAGTGCACCTCCTTCACGAGGTGCCTCTAGCGTTCAGTCTAGCCGACCAATCTAGGGCCAATTTCAATAGCCAGGCCCACCGAGAGCACCACCGAGACTCGGGATGGGTGCGCCTCTATAGGCTACTCAGGCTCCACATATGTCACCGGGTCCATAGAATTCTTAGGTCATGGTTGTTGCTCTATTTGCCGCTTCACTTACACATCCAGCTAGGGGTTAAGGTTAGGCGGGTAGGGGTCGCCCTAAAGGGGGAGGCCAGGCAAATGCTATGTTTTTCCTAGTAGACGGAGAAGGCCGCATCAAATACAGTTATCACAGGTATTGTTCCAGTTTGTCATATAGATGTATCAGTCTTATTTGATCCAGGATCCACTTACTCATATGTGTCACCTTACTTTGCTCTGTATTTGGATATATCGTGAATCTTTGACTTCTCCTATACATGTGTCCACACCTGTGGGAGATTATATTATTGTAGGTCGTGTGTATCGGTCCTATTTAGTTATTATTGGTGGTTTTGAGGCCAGATATGATCTATTGCTACTGGTAGACTTTGATGTTATCTTGGGTATGGACTGGTTGTCACCTTATCATGCTATTCTGGATTGTCACACCACGACTATGACACTGGCTACGCTAGGTTTGCCACGGTTAGAGTGGAGGAGTACATTGAATTATGTTCCTAGTAGGGTTTTATCCTTTCTTAAGGAACAACGGACGGTTGAGAAGGAGTGTGATGCATATCTAGCCTTTGTGAGAGATGTTAGTGCTGATACTTCTATCGTTTAGTTTCGGTAGAGACCTCCTAGATATATTTGTAGTAGATCTTCCGGGCATGCCGCCCGATAGAGATATCGATTTTGGTATTGACTAGTTGTTGGGCACTCAATCCATTTCTATTCCACCATATCGTATGACACCAACAAGTTGAAAGAGTTGAAGGAGCAGCTATCAAAGTTGCTTGATAAGGGTTTCATCCAGCCTAGTGTTTCACCTTGGGTGCTCTAGTTCTGTTTGTGAAGAAGTTTTATAGTTATATGCGCATATGTATTGATTATTTACAGCTGAACAAGGTTACAATGAAGACCATGTACATATTGTTGTGCATTGATGACTTATTTGATCAGCTGCAGGGTGCCAGAGTGCTCTCAAAGATAGATTTGCAGTCAAGGTATCATCAACTGAAGATTACGGATTCGGATATCCCAAAGGGTAAAGACTGCCTTTAGGACTTGACATGGTCACTATGAGTTCCTTGTGATGTCATTTGGGCTTACTAACACCCCAGCAGCATTTATGCACCTCATGAATAGTGTAATCTAGCCAAATATTGATTTATTTGTTATTGTTTTTAGTGACAACATCTTGGTGTATTCCCAGAGTCGGGAGGATCATGAGCAATATTTGAGTATTGTGCTCTAGACCTTGAGAGAAAAGAAGTTGTATGCAAAATTCTCAAAGTGTGAATTTTGGCTTGATTTGATGGCATTTTTGGGTCATGTGGTGTTGAGTGTGGGGATCAAGATAAATCTGAATTGAGGCAGCTCAGAGTTTTCCTAGACCATCTTCAGCTATTGAGATTTAGAGTTTTTTTTGGGTTGGCCAGGTATTATCGCCATTTTGTAGAGAGATTCCCATACATTGTTGCACCTATGACCAGATTGACCTAAAAGGGTGGTCCTTTTAGATGGTCAGAGAAGTGTGATGCGAGCTTTCAAAAGCTCAAGACTGCTTTGACTACAGCACTAGTGTTGGTACTGCATCTGTCTTCAGTGTCTTACACTATGTATTGTGATGCGTCCCGTGTTGGCCTTAGCGTAGTATTGATGAAATACGATAGGGTGATTGCTTATGCGCCTCGGCAGTTGAAGGTTCATGAGAAGAATTATCTTGTTCACAACTTGGAATTGACATCTATTGTTCATGCCTTGAAGATTTGGTAGAACTATTTTGTATGGTGTCCCATGTGAGGTCTATACCGACCACCAGAGTCTCCAACATCTTTTCAAACAAAAAGATCTTAATTTACGGTTGGGAAGTTGGTTAGAGTTTCTTAAAAGACTATGATATCACTATTCAATATCATATTAGGAAGGACAATGTGGTGGCCAATGCCTTTAGTCGAAAGGTGGAGAGTATAGGTAGTTTGGAATATCTACCGGCATCACAGAGGCCACTAGCCATTGATGTTCATGCCTTGGCCAATCAGTTTGTTAGATTGGAAGTTTCAAAGCCTAGTTGAGTTCTTGTCTGTGTGATTTCTCGGTCTTATTTATATGAGTGCATTAAAGAACATCATTATGACTACCCCTCATTTGCTTGTCCTTAAAGACATGGTTTAGCAAGACGATGTCAAGGAGGCTTCTATCAAAGATGATGGTGTGTTGCGGATTCGGAGTCAGTTATGTATGCCCAATGCATATGGGCTACGTGATTTGATATTTTAGAAAGCCCACAGTTCACGGTACTCCATTCATCCGGGTGCCGCTAAGATGTATCAGTATTTGAGACAGCACTATTGGTGGAGGAGAATGAAGAATGATATAGTAAAGTATGTGGTTGGGTGCCTAAATTGTCAGTAGGTGAAGTATGAGCATCAGTGGCTAGGCAGGTTGCTTCAGAGAGTTGAGATTTCTGAGTGGAAATGGGAGCGTGTTACCGTGGAATTCGTTTTTGGGCTCCCACTACTTTGAAGAAATTTGACGTTGTATGGGTGATTGGGGATTGGTTGACCAAGTCGACTCATTTCATTCTGGTGGTAACTATCTGTTCTTCAGAACAGCTGGCTTAGATCTATATCCGTAAGATTGTTCGACTTCATGGCATGTCGGTATCCATCATCACTAACCGGGGCATGCAGTTTACGTCACACTTCTGGAGAGATGCACAGTTTGAGTTAGGCACACGGGTTGAGTTGAGTACAACATTTTACCCACAGATGGTCGGGCAGTTTGAGTACACCATTCAGATTTTAAAGCATATACTTCGTGCTTAAATTATAGGTTTCGGGGGTTCTTGGGATCAGATGGATCCTTGTGTGGCTTTATATGGGAGATGGTGTCGTTCTCTAGTTTGGCGATTTTAGCTGAGTGAGGCTAGATTGTTGAGCACAAATTTGGTTTGAGATGCCTTGGAGAATGTCAAGTTGATCTAGAATCGTCTTCGTACAGCAAAGTGTAGGCAAAAGAGTTATGCTGAATGGAAGGTTCGTGATGTAGGATTTATGGTAGGAAAACGGGTTTTGCCCGGGGTTCCACCCATTAAGGGTGTGATGAGGTTTTGAAAGAAGGAAAAGTTGAGCCCTAGGTATATTTGCCCTTTTGAGATCCTCGATAGAGTAGGGGAGGTGGCCTACGAGCTTGCATTGCCACCTAGTTTATCTGCAGTTCTCCCAGTGTTCCATGTTTCCATGATCCAAAAGTATCACAGTGATTCGTCCCATGTTTTTTATTTCAACTCAATCCAATGGGACAAGCATTTGACTTATGTTGAGGAGTCGTTGGCCATCTTGGACAAGCAGGTCCAAAAGATGAGGTCAAAGAACATTGCTTTAGTAAAGGTTCCATGTAGGGGTCAACCAATCGAGGAGGCGATTTGGGAGACCGAGCATGATATGCATAGCCGTTATCCTCAACTTTTTACCACTTCAGGTATGTCTCTATACTTGTTGAGGATGAATGTTTGTTTTAAGAGTGGGGGGAATGTAACGACCCAGCCAGTCATTTTGAGTATATTAGCCTTGTTCCCTTGTTTATTGCCTCCTCTATATTATATTGTGGGTATGTGACTTATCGGGGTGGTTGGTTTGGTTTTGGTTGAGTTTCAGAGTGGCTTGTGACTCTTTGCCCCAAGGTTAGAAGCTTAAGCTGAAAGAGTTGACCGCAGTTTTAATTTTATGGAGACGACTCCTGAATAGAGTATTGACGATTTCAACATCTCGGTGTGGTAATTTTGAACTTAAGAGTGTGTCCGAATACTGATTTGGAGGTCCGTAGTTGTTTTGGCTTGAATTGGCGAAAGTTGGAAAGTTGAAGGTTTGGGAAGGTTGAAGGTTTGACTAAGAGTTGACTTTATGGATATCGGGTCCGGATTTTGATTTCATGAATCGGAATAGGTCGATTATGTCATTTATGACTTGTGTGCAAAATTTTAGCTCATTCGGAGGTTGTATGATATGATTTTGGCGTTAGTTTGGTCGGGTTCCGAGACACACGCTCAGGGTTGACTTTTTAAGTTGACTTTTTATTTTTTTTAAAGATTGCAAATTTATCATCCGGAATAGTTTCCTATGTTTTATTATGGTATAAAGTTATTTTGGCTAGATTCGAGTTGTCCGGAGTTGGATATTCGCGGGAAATGCTTACTAGTGAATTGAGTTAACTTGTTTAAGGTAAGTATCTTGCCTAACTTTGTGTGGGGGAACTACTCCTTAGGATTGGAGTTGTTTATGCTATTTGTGTTATATGAGAGCCGTGAACGCAAAGTGACAAGTGGCTACACGAGATATATATTGTATTTGACTGGTTTAGGCTATTTAGACATTTTCCATGCCGTCAATTGAATTGTGATAACATATTATATCTATCATTGTTAATCTACCCACATATGCTTTATTTGACAATTTTTAACACTTGTTATTTTGCCCTTATATGCCTTAGTTGAAGTTATTACCTTATTTTTTTGTCTTTTTACTTCCTTAATTGTTGAATTACTTACTTGAAGCTTATATTTTATGGAATATCTTCTTGTTTAGTTGTTGGTGTTGAAGTTGTAAAAGTTTTTATCACTTTGAGGCAAAGTTGTTAATTATTGAGATATCGCTCTTGTTGAGATATTCATCATTATTTTGTTATTGTTGAGACTCTCGTACACATTATGATTGACCCATGGGTATTTGTTGTGGAAAACATTGGTATTGTTAATTCTTTTTGGCAAATTGTGGCATATGGGCACTTATGGTGCAAGTTGTGACTATGTTATGATATTGATGTGCATGTGGCAGTATAAGGATAGGGGTTAATGTTCATGTGGCGACATAAGGTGGGATCTAGGTGCGTGTTGCTAGTAAGGGGATTACTGAATCCACGCAACGACATAAGGAGGGCTAAAGTGCGTGTAGCTATTTCGAGAAAAATATTTTCAAAACTATCCAGATATAAGGCTCACGCGGCAGTATAAGGAAAGATTGTGATTGTGATTGTGAAATGAGATTTCGAGGTGGTACTCGGTTGCCATTCTTGTGGTTATCTCTCATTTACCCCACTTGTAGTTGTTCGCATTATTCTTGATGTTCTTATTACGGGTCCCTCCCTTATTTCCTTTACTTCTTTAAATTCTATTGTAGCTTACCTTGTTGTATTGATTTATTGCCACTATTTCCTCGTTTTCATTATTCGACTATACTATACTTGTTTAGTTTCTTTTCTTATCCTAGTGGGTGTCTTGACTTGGACTTGTCACTACTCTACCGAGTTTAGTCTTGATATTTACTGGGTACTATTATGGTGTACTCATACTACTCTTCTACATATTTTTGTGCATATCCAGGTATCTCGACCCAGGCTAAGCACCAGTAAGTAGAGCATTCAATTCGGCGACTTCAAGGTAGACCTACCCGGCATTTGCAGGCCTCATAGACACCATCTATCCTTATTCTTATACTGCTTACTCCTTATTTAGAAGTGATGTGTTAGGGATTTTTTAGTATCTTCATGTAGATCTTATGACTCAATCTCACCAGATTTGGGAGTTACTGTCAGCGATATTAATGGTAGTTAGAAGGAGAAGCCATTGTGGATCCATGGGTTTTGCAATTGTGGATTAAAGCCATGTATGGGAGCTTACCGTTCATGATTGGGTTATTTAGTCATGTATGTTGATGGATTAGTTATGATTGGGAAAGAGAACATCAAGGGAAAATTCGAACAAGGAATTTGATGGATGTGTGTCATATTTCACCTTATTGAAGTGTAAAGGTCGTGAAATGACTCAGACTTTGTATTTCTTTGTGAATGTGATGTGCCAAAGAAAGGATTCACTTGGTTGCTTCTTAGGAGTATTCATGTGCCAACGGGGCACTAGTTGTTTGGTTATATAATCGCGACTGGCTTAGAGTGGGCGACTCTAAATAATGGTTCTAATGGATTCGAGGTTTAAAGTGTGGTACCTAAGGATTTTCAGGTTAGCTGTGTGGCTAAAGATCAATTTTTACAGTGGAGTGGAAAGAGACTTGGAGTATTTCTATGTTGTCGCCGGGTCTGCAGTGCAATGTAAGAGAGATAAAAAACATACTTTCAGATTTGTAAAATATCTCATCGTAATGAGTGTAGCGGTTAGTGGTGCTATCGAGTGCATGAGAAGGTATAAGATAGCCTATGGGTACTAAACTACGTGTTGTTGTGATTTGGGGTCACTCGGATGAGTGTCGACTAAGGTCTATTATGTGCTGTTGAACAGAGGTATTATTTTGAAGGTAAGTCAGCGGGAAATCAGAAGAAGTTGAGTAGTGGTTTAGATCTGCATGGTAAAGGAAATGATCGGTTCCTTTTATCGATTAGGCTATACAGATATTTCGCGGCTATACTTGCGGGCTTGGCAGTCTCAGTAATTTGATTGGTTTGGAGGGATTCAATCCTGATGGTTTGGGTATGTGCAAACGAGCCCCGAAGAGATTATGATGGTTTAGACCATGGTTTGAGGTTTATGTCTTCTACGGTTATGGGAAGTTGGTTGCGTGCTGCGATCCTTCCCTTTAAATGAGTTAAGTGAAAGGTCCTAGCTGATGGAGTGTTTATTCTACTGGCGGTTTCCGTATTTATGATGGGATTCTTACACTATCACGTAACAGCATGATAGGTGCAGTGAGCGGTATGGAATTATGAATCGGGTCCAACGACCTCGGTAGTATTATGAGATGCATCTATGGTTCGTGTCAGTCGACCATCAGCAGTGTACTCGATATTATGGGATCGGGCTGAACGACCTCAACAGTATTATTATAGAATCGAGCTCTATACCACGGCAGGAAATCGTGCCATTACTCTTATGGGATTGGGCCACTCACCTCGGCAGAATCGTGCGTAATATTAGATAAGGAGCTAGCGAACTTATGAGTCTTCCTCAATTGAGAAGTGACAAATTATTCGGTGTTGATCATTATTTATTCCATTTGACGAGCTATCTTATATTTGAGGACTTCGTGGTTACTCTTCAGTTGAGGATCGTATTATATGCCTATATATGTTTTTACTGTTTTACTTTCCATACTTCCTACATGTCTACTTTTATTGTACTTGATTTATTGGACCACTAGTAAGTGCCAACGTCGACCCACATCACTACTTCTTCATAGTTATGCTAGATACTTAATAGGTACGGGTTGATTTATGTACTCATACTATACTTCTGCATTGATTGTGCAGGTACCGAGACAAGTACTATTGGTATTCATTTGGGTGCGTAGGTGCGATTGTTGAGGAGACTTTGTGGTGAACTTCTCCTCTATTACGATCTGCAACACACGGAGTTGCGGATCAATCCATTTATTGTATTATGTCTATATCTTATTCTAGACAGTTGTTTTAGTGGTATCGTATATTTTGGTATATGCTCATGTACTTATGACACCGAATTTTGGTGTTTCTAGTGGATGCTTGTTGGTCCCAAACGCACACGCAAGTATACGTGGTCGTACAAGTAATAAAGTGATAAGTTGAGTGTCGAACCCACAGAAACTTATATCAACTACTCACTAATACACCAATATTTTTATTTCGTCAAGCCAAATTCGAATTCAAGATGTTTAATTATGCTAATTATAATCTTAAATAACAACTAAAATTATCAAGTATCAAGTTGATTGTTGTGTGCAATTAATAGAGACAAATATTCCAGGGTTGTGATTTATTCACCAATTGTATTGTGTTTTAACTAACTATCCCTTTAATATAATTCACTCATGTTTGTTAATTAGTCGATAAATGCTCTCATAGCCTTCTCCCGAAGTACTAATCGCCTATTTCTAATAGAACAACGTCTATATTCCTATGAAATTAATCTATTAAAAATGCAGTAAAATCACGACATTTAATTAAGCAAGGTGATTAGGTATATTCCTATCCTAACCACAAATCCGCTCCCCTTGAGGGTTAA
>MU695939.1:6644-19209 GCA_026770625.1 Nicotiana glauca
GTCTCAACCAGTAAGCACATCCCCGGAGATGAGAAAAGAAGGGTTTTCGGCACATTTTATATACAGTTCAGATAATATCAAAGCGGTAAAAATTTAGCACATTAATCATGAACATGTAGGAAAATCAGATATAAACAAATACAACAATTATTCCGAGCTCGAATTCTTAAACCCTGAACCAAAGTTTTGGGTTTGTATCCCTAGCAGGGTCGCCAGAGCTGTCACACCTCCTTTTTACCCACCGAATGTTTTTATACACCCCGTGAAGGGTATAATAAAGGAGTTTTTCCACTTTAAGGACAATCGGAACGAGATTTATTATTTTATTTCAGAGTCGCCACTTGGAAGATTAGTGGTGTCCCAAGTCACCGATTGAATCCCGAACCGAGGAAATATGACTCTGTTAACAATCTGCAAACCAGAAATCCGGATAAGGAATTCTGTTAACTCGGGAGAAGGCGTTAGGCACTCCTGAGTTCCGTGGTTCTAGCACGGTCGCTCAACTATTGTATTTGATTTTATCTGATTTTTGTACATGTTCTGCTTTTATGTGCCTTTTATTAGTAATCCGCTTTTATTGTTGAATTTTTGCAAGAATTGCAACGTCGTGAAAATATATTTTGGACCACACCGTACCAGTACGCCTGTGGCCTTTGACACATTCCGATTCTGTTGAGATTTAGATTTGGGTCGCATGAAATGCACACCCGTATTAGGAAGGTGATATTATTAATAATCGCGCCTAAAGCATCTACGCATTAATTAACTTTGGGAAAAACTGTGGAATTATCTAAACAGTCCTTCCAATTCTAATATATATATTTTAACACTTATTGAGGGCCCCGCAATTCATTCATTTCATTTGGGCGAGGCCCATCTCATTTTTGTTATTAAAAGGGTCATTCTATTATTATTATTATTTTTTATCCAAACAATAAAGGAAAACTCTCAGATGATTTAACATTCATGCCTTGCTTGAACTAGGCACTTATTAATCATGGGCCCGATACTAATGAAAGGCAGGCCCAATTTTATTGGTCTTTTCCTCACGGTGTTTAAACTAAGCCCAAAAATGAATAACAAGCTAATTCCAATCAATACATATATCCGTAATTATTATGATACTACTTTATTCCTTGCAAGTTACCTTGACACACTGATCAATTTGCTTGTTTTTCATAGTCGGATTCCGGACACTTACTATCACTATATTATAATTGCTATTACTATTTACTGTTACTTTATGAATTTAAAACTTGATCATGATCTTTTATACGGATCTCATTTACTGAGAATTACCTATTGCAATGGAACTAAATCACAACAAATGATTAACTAGTGATTATCGAAGAACAACCACAAATCTAAAATATATAACAATGACTGAAGTTTTGTATTATTCAAATGAAGTTTACAAAATCTGAACACTTCACATACTATTAACCTAGAATTCAATATCTAACTCAACAATTCCTTTACCACTCAATTACAACAACTTACACGAACTGTTTCAATCTACGGATCTATCATTATTGTGCAGGCTATAAGGCTAATTAATACTTCGTCATATAAACTAGGGTCAAATTGAATCTTAGGTTTCAGATCTTCACACGTATCTAAACTTCAAATTAAACTTCAAAGCTTTGACAGTCCAGTTCAGTTTAATGTGTACAAAGCAAAATAAAATCAAAATAGATTTACAAAATAAACAAATCTATTTTAATACACAGTTAAGAGGACTAATTTGGCTTCAGGCTTCAATTCTTCACATGTATTCAAACTCAAATTTTCAGATTGTATTTTCTGAAATTTACAGAAGTGTACCTGAAAATGAAGAAGAATAAATGAGATCTAAGACAAAATAGGGATCAACAATCAACCACAACACAACAATCGATCAGGTACAACTCCAGCAAACCAGACTCAAACCACAACGAGGACAAATTGGTAGAAAAACCAACAGATGCTAAATCAGACCACAAATCAACACTTGGCTCAACACAATCTCAATCCAACAGTACTTTGATCATCAAAGCCAAATAGAAGAGAAACACAGACTCGAAATTGCCTTAGAATCAATAAAACAGTGATACTTTTTATGATTTTTAGCTTTGATGTGAGGAAATGTAAGAATTGAGATCGCAAACAGCAGGAAAATGTTTAAAGGAATTTCAGATTTTTCCAAACTTATTCCAGGAGGCCAAGTGAGCCCTATTTATAGAACCAAAAGAGAGGGAAATTTGATTTCAGAATTTATCAAACAGTCCCTCTTTTATTTTAACTATACCCTCAATATTTTGTTAACTAATCGATTCTAACCCCTCATTAATACAGAATTTCCCCTTTTCTCCCTATCTATAATGTTCTATTCCATAGCTTTTACCCTTTTACCCCCACTTCTAACTAGTATTTTACTACATTACCCCTCATATTATCCACATTACCCCTACCTCCTAAGCTTTGTTACAATTTAACCATGTTTGTATTCCCAAATCATCCCTGAACCCAAATCCTATTTACTGAATGGCATTACTGCCTTTTACCTCTTTACCCTTAGACTTATTTAGTTTTTATGAAATTATCCTAATACTATTTCTCAGAATTACCAAACAAAATATAGTCTAATCAACTACACCCAATCGTATTAATCAGACTGGCAATAAAATTCTTTTAAAAAACTAACTAATACAAAACAAAACTATTTCTAACAATTATCAGAATCAAAGAACTGATGATAACAGTATTAAAAAAATTCTAGAAAATAATCAACAAAAATCTAATATTTATAAAAAACCCTAATTAATATCAACAGTCAATACCGAAAATTATCAAAGGCTATTAATTCCTAAGACTAATATCAGAATTATTTATTAAGATTTTATTCTCCTTTAGTTTCAAAGCAGATCAGTTTCAGCGAACCAAGAATTAATAACCAGAAAATCTAATCATTTTAAGAATCAAAAAACAACACATGCATACATAGAAAAAAAATCAAAAAGAAAGAAAGAAAAAAGATACCTAGCTTTCTTTTCTTATTTTCCGATAATCTTGTCTTTTGGCTTTTCTTTTTTCTTCTATTTCTTTAAAAAAAAAAATCGACCTCAAGTACCCAGGAGGCCTTTTATGGCCTATTCTTGAGGTTTTTTAGTCGAAATTGTTGGAATTCTTTAGGATCTATGATCCGTAACATACCAAACATGTGTTTTTCCAAAAGAAAACACCTGTTTAGGATGTTACGGTCAATGAATCCTTAAGAATTTTAATAAAGGTTTTTGGCTGGAAAATTTGGAACTAATATTCGAGAAGTTCTGGTGGGATTTGGGGAATATGACTTGGGTATTTGGGATGAGGTGGTTAAGGTGAGTTTATGGTGTAAATTAGGGGTGATTTGGGGTAAGTGTTGTTCGCCGGAGTTAGGGTTCCGGCGAGACTAAATTGAATATTCGAGAAGATGGGGACTTATTCGAGGAAAAAGAAGTAGAGGGGCAGGAAGAGGAGACTGAGAGGCGTCTATGGTGTTAAGGGTTGGTTGAATGGCATTGATGGTGTCTCCCGCCGGTAGGGTTCCGGCGGGGACTTGGGAGAGAACTAAGGCGGCTAGGGAAGACAAACTGAAGAGGATGATATTATGATATTGTGTATGTATCGTTTTTTGGTATATTTAAAAATTATTAATGAACTGAGACTGTTGGATCACACGAATCAACGACTCAGATTCATTGCACTTTAAACGACACCGTTTGTGATTTAAAGAAGATTTAATCTTGGCCATTGGATTGATTAAACTGACGGTTCAGATTGACGTGACTTAAACGACGTCGTCTCATTTATTCAGGGCCTTCGTTACATGACCGTTGGATCGATTGAACGAACGGCCCAGATCCCTTTATACTTAAACGGGGTCGTTTCAATATAGACCTGGGCAAACCGGGTAAACTTTGGGCCTGGACAGGTATTTACCCGTTTTGGGCTAATATATTTAGTACAAATTTTATATTGGCCCAATTTATTTGTATTTGTATTGTATTATTATTTTGTTTTTCTATATTTCCTTTTCCTTTATTTTTGTATTATTTTTTCTTTTATATTTTTGTATTTATTTTCTGATTCTATTAATATTGTTAAACCAATTGTCTTCTAGAATTTAATTAACAAAATGCTATTTTTGATTTTTCATTAATTTGTTCCAAAAAATGAATTAATACCAAACTTGTAAAATTGAACTCTTAATGCATATGCATGTATTTTAACATGAATTATTATGCAACTAATTAACAAAAAATGCCACAAATATTAACAAAAATTAAAAAAATCGTTTTGTTTGGATTTTTTTAGGAATAATTTGCTTAGGGCAAAAATCACGTGCTCACAGGGACGTTCGGTGTTAGGAGTCATGTTTTGGGACACTTAGTCCCTAAATGAGAGCTCAAGAGTTGAAAAATGGTCCGTATTTGGATCAGTGTGAAGATGACCTCAGAATGGAAATTCGATGGTTCTATTAGTTCCGTTAGGTGATTTCGGGGTTGAGAGCGTGTTCGGAATGTATTTTGGGGGTTCGTAGCTCATTTAGGCTTGAAATGCCGAAGTTTGAATTTTTGAAGTTTCCGGTCCGATAGTGAGTTTTTGATCCAAGGGTCAGATTTGAATTCCAGAAGTTGTTGTAGCTCCGTCATGTCATTTGGGATATGTGTGCAAAATTTCAGGTCATTCCGGCAAGATTTGGTTAGGTTTTTGATCGAAAGCGTATTTTGATAGAATTTGAAGTTCTTAGGCTTGAATCCTTGATTTAATCGGGTTTCCGGTGTTGTTTGAGGTATTTTAAGGATTGGTAAAAGTTCGAATAAGGTATTAGGTGGTATTTGTGCTTTTGGTTGAGGTCCCGGGAGCCTCGGGATGATTTTGGATGGTTAACGGGGTAAATTTCTAAGTTTGTTGCAGGTGGTATCTTTTTCTTTCTGGTATTTCCGCTTTTGCGGCTTGGGAACCGTAGAAGCGGCTTCCTCGTTGTAGAAGCGAGTTTGGGTTATCTTCCAGGAAACTTCAGAAGAGGTAGGGTTTTCCGCAGAAGCGGAGATGGGAACCGTAGAAGCGGAATCTGAGATCTTTAAATGAAACCGTAGAAGCGGCCAGTGGTTCGCTTAAGCGGGACCGCAGAAGCGGTCCCTTGTCCGCAAAAGCAGAAACAACTGTGCAGAAGTATCAATGTCAAGGGTTAATTTCATAAGTTTGAAAATTGATTGAGAGCACGGGAAGAAGGCAATGTTTAGTGGGTTTTGAAGAGAAAGTCATTGGGTAACGTTTCTTTGATCCCTTTTCATTATAGTTCATCATTATATAGCTAAATACATCTTTTGAATTTGAATTTAAGATCAAAAACTTGGTAATTTGGGGTAAAAGTTCATAGACCAAACTTTGGAGTTTTTAGGGGGCATTTGACCTTCGATTTGGGAGATTTTTATATGGTTAGACTCGTAAGAGTACGAGGGTCCTGAAAATGTAAAAATTATTCGATTTCGAGACGTTGGATGGAGGGGCATTTTGGTCATTTTACTATTTTCGCGCCCTAGCTTTAATTTTAATAGTGGAATCAGTGGTTTGCAATATTATTTACGATATGTAATTGAATTGAATAGATTTAGGCCATTTGGAGTTGGATAGTCGTGGCAAAGGCGCGGTTTTTAGTGATATTGAGTCGGTTCGAGGTAAGTGGCTTGTCTAACCTTGTGTGGGCGACCTTTCCCCTTAGGACATGATCCTTGACTATTTGAATGCCTCGTACGTGAGGTGACGAGCGCGTACTTGAGCTAATTATTGTAAACCCGTTTCCACTTGAAGTATTTAATTTGAGATTTCCTGTTTACTTGTTTATTTTAGACTGTAAGTTTAAACTTGTGCTAGCTTAGAGAAGTATGTTTAGCTGACTTACTTGCTTAATTGTTTAACTGCGTTATTTGTACTTTGTGAAGCATGTTAGGCTAGGAATTTCTATTACTTGTACTGGTTTAGCCTTTATTCTGAGACTATGAGTTGTTGTTGTTGTGTGTTTAATTTGGGACTACGAGACGGCTTCCCGGGAGATCCCCCCGTACTTGGCATATTCTGGATTGAGGGTGCGGGATAACAAGAGATCCCCGACACATGTATTTCTGTATATTGCGATACCAAGAGATCCCTGGCTTTCTTATTGAGGATGCCAAGAGATCTCGGGATACCAAGAGATCCCCAGTGTATATGATGAGGATACCAAGAGATCCTCGGGATATCAAGAGATCCCTGGTGCATATGGGGAGGATACCAAGAGATCCCGGTGTATAGGGTGAGGATACCAAGAGATTCCCCGACTATTATTCCTTGTTGAGAGCAGTATTCCTTGTATTTTTATCTTTGCTTTTTATTACTGTACTTCCTTATGTATCTGGTATAGATTCTCGCTGTAGACTTTAATTAAATTATTTCAGTTATCTTA
Source organism: Nicotiana glauca (assembly GCA_026770625.1). Taxonomy (NCBI): domain Eukaryota; kingdom Viridiplantae; phylum Streptophyta; class Magnoliopsida; order Solanales; family Solanaceae; genus Nicotiana; species Nicotiana glauca. The sequence goes on from MU695939.1 coordinate 13,111, forward strand.
TTATTTATTATGTTTTATCCCAGTAGGGCCCTGACATTTCCTCGTCACTACCCAACCGAGGTTAGGCTTGGCACTTACTGAGTACCATTGTGGTGTACTCATGCCCTTCCTGTGCATGTTTTTCCTGTGCAGATCATCCAGGTACCTCTACTCAGGCGCACTATCCTTGAGGCGAGGAGACATACAAATACTTAAAGGTATATCTGCAGCATCCATAGACCGACGAGCCTCTCTCCTACTCTACCACTAGTATTTAGTCTTCTTTCCTATGGTTGTTAGACATTCTAGTGTTGGGAGCCCTTGCTGTACATTTCTATAGCTTGTGTTGCCCATGAGTTTCCGGGTCTTTTTAAATTTTAGTAGACTTGTGTTATTGAGTTGTACATGCCGAGTGGCATACAGTACCGTAGTTGTTTAATTTGGTTTATTCTATTTTTCTGCAATTATTACATTTTTCGCAATATTTGGCTTACCTGGTCGTGGGGACTAGGTGCTATCACGACATGTTCACGATCGGTGAAATAGGGTCGTGACAAGTTGGTGTCAGAGCTATAGGTTCATAGGAGTCATGGAACATAGGCCGGTTTATTAGAGTCTCGCTTATCGGTACGGTGACATCTGTATTTATCTACGAGAGTCTATGTAACTGTTTAAGAAAAATCTTCATTTCTTTTGAATTCCTTGTCGTGCGATATTTTGACATCAATTCTAAACTTCTGTCTTCTATTCTCTCACAGATGGTGAGGACACGTGCTACATGAGTGGACCAGGCACCCGCGCCCCCTACTGCCGCCGTCAAAGGCAGGGGCCAGGGTAGAGGTCGAGGACGCGCACGACGTTCAGCCACAGCACCCGCGCAAGCTGCCGCTGAGGTACCACCAGCAGATCCAGTTGGAGTCTAGGCACCTGGTACACCTACCACGGCTACTACTACTCCAGTGCTCCAGGAGACTCTAGCTCAGTTCATGAGCATGTACACTACTTTGGTTCAGGCAGGATTTCTTCTCCTCGCTGCAGCCACATCCTAGGCCGGGGGAGGGGCCCAGACTCCCGCAGCCCGCACTCCGGAGAAAAAAGTGCAGATGGAGCAGACCCTAGAGGTTATTCCTGTATCGCCTACAGCACCAGCACAGCCTGGGGATGGGTCAGCTGTCTTCGAGGACGAGCAGTGTAGGCTAGAGAGGTTCAAGAAATATGATCCCCCAGTGCTCAGCGGCCTAGCATCAGATGACGCCCTGGGATTCTTGGAGGACTGCCATCGTATCCTTCGTACCATGGGCATAGTGGAGTCTAGCGGGGTTTCTTTCACTGCCTTTCAGCTTCGGGGAGCCGCCTATGATTGGTGGCATACTTATGAGATAGATAGTCCAGTCGCGGCTGCCTCAATGACGTGGACCCAGTTCTCAGACATGTTCATGAGAGATTTTGTTCCCTAGAGCCTCAGGGATTCATGGCGCGCGGAGTTTGAACACTTGCGCCAGGGTGCTATGACAATTTCAGAGTATGCCATCCGTTATACCAGGTTGGCTAGACATGCACCGGCTTTGGTTGTCATAGTTCGGGAGAGAGTTCGGGAGAGAGTTTGGAGGTTTATCGAGGGTCTTATTCCGCCCATCCGGTCTAGCATGGCTCGATAGTTAGAGATGGATATTCCTTACCAGCAGGTAGTGAGCATTGCTAGGAGGATTGAGGGTATGCTCGCCAGGGAGCGAGGGGAGAGGGAGGCCAAGAGGTCTCGAGCGTCGGGTCACTACTCTGGTGCCCGTACCCCATCAACAAGTCGTTATGGTAGGGGTTATTCTGGTCGTCCTGTTCATTCAGCCTTGCCAGCAGCCGGTAGTACTCCAGCTCCACCAGCATTCTTTTATTTATCTTTGTATTTTGTATTATTTATTTTTTCCGATCTTATAGAAATGCAAGGATTAAAATAAAGTTCTAATATATTTCAAAGTTAGACTAACTAACTCCTAAAATTGTTTAAAATCTATTTCGTGATGAATTCACAATAAAACAATTAAAAATGCAAAAGTGGACTATTTTTGTTATTTTCTTCATATTTGTTCTAAAACAAATTAATCCTAAATTAATCGTAAAACATGAAATTAGATCCTAAATGCAAATGCGTATTTTTATATTTTTCGTACGAATTAAGATGCACAGATAAAATGCAACAATTACCAAAAATAACACAAAATTCATAAAATATTATAAAAATAAAGAAAAATTATTTTGTTTGGAATTTTTGGGAACAGTTCATATATAGGGCAAAAATCACGTGCTCACAGCTGCCCCTCTTTGCTTAGAAACATGAAAGGTTTTCGGGCAAAGATAAGTGAGCAAATATGAGCAATTTTTGCCCGTTTAAATATTCCGTGTGAAGCATTTTTGAAAAGTTTGTCCGTACCCTTCTTTAGAGGTTGCCTACATATCCTGGGCTAAATAAGAATCTGGTCAGTGTAGTTCGGGAATGTCTGGTAGCTGGAACTACCAGCAGCTATGATTTCATTGCTGTTGCTGCTGCTACTGCTCGCTGACCTCCTTGTTACACTGTGGTAAAACTAGCCTAAGCTATGATCTATAAATTACAAAAAATCCTATCTATGTCTTCAAACTTGCTCTTGTGTTGCCTTGAACTTGTGTCTTGTATTCTTCCGATGGGATTCTTGTTGTTGCCTTGAATTGTGATTGGCGATGTTTTGCCATTCCTCCGAGTGACGCTTGATTGCTGCCATTTGAAACATGTTCCTCCGGGCTCCTGGTTGCAGACGCTTGAGAAGTATTCCCTTGTTCTCCATGTGGGCTCCTGACTGCGATGCTTGAAAAGTATTCCCTTGTTCTCCAGGTGGGCTCCTGCTTGCAACAAAAATAGACAAACAAAGAAAATTTTCTGCCCCAGTTTGGTGACTGGGCACATCATGTTATCAAATATTAAAATTAAAAGCTAAAATTTGAATTGTACTTCCCTTGTTCTCCAGGTGGGCGCCTGACTGCTGAAACTTGAAATGTATTCCCTTGTTCTCTAGGTGGGCTCCTGATTGCTGAACTTGAAAAGTATTCCCTTGTTCTCCAGGTGGGCTCCTGATTGCCGAAACTTTCTGTGTTCCCTTGTTTACCATGTGGGATCCTGCAACCAAAACAAACAAAATTTTCTGCCCCAGTTTGCACTAGGAAGATTTGTGAGTTGTTAGCAAAATTGTAAGCGACTTATACAACTGATGCAATGATGAGAGTAAACCAAAGACTGGACTAGGATGTGCGTCTACTATGAGTAAAACCAAAAAAATTGACTAGCAAATGCGTCTGCTAAAATAAAACCTAAATGAACCAAACTAGGAAGTGCGTCTCCTAGGGGTGAATTTAAATGGCCAATACTAGGAAGTGTGTCTCCTAGGGGTGAAAACTTCAGTGACTAAAACTAGGAAGTGCGTCTCCTATGAATGAACTTTCAGTTAGGAAGTGCGTCTCCTATGAACAGACTCTCAATTTAGGAAGTGCGTCTCCTATGGGTAAAATATCAATGACTCAAGCTAGGAAATGCGTCTCCTAGAGGTGAAATCTCAATTTAGGAAGTGCGTCTCCGAAAATAAAATATAACCTGAAAAAGCCAGACTAGGAAGTGCGTCTCCTAGGGGTGGAACTTTCATGATTCAAACTAGCAAGTGCGTCTCCTAGGGGTGAAACTTCAATTACTCAAACTAGGAAGTGCGTCTCCTAGGGGTAAGACCTCATTTTAGGAAGTGCGTCTCCTACAACAAAAATATGACTTGAAAACTCAAACTAGGAAGTGCGTCTCGTAGGGGTAAAACCTCATTTTAGGAAGTGCATCTCCTAAAACAAAATATGACTTGAAAACCCAAACTAGGAAGTGCGTCTCCTAGGGGTAAAACCTCTGTTTAGGAAGTGCGCCTCCTATGGGTGAAATATCAATTACTCAAACTAGGAAGTGCATCTCCTAGGGGTAAAATATCAATAATTCAAGCTAGGAAGTGCGTCTCCTAGGAATAGACTTAAATGATCCAAAACTAGGAAGTGCGTCTCCTAGGGGTGAAACTCAATTTAGGAAGTGTGTCTCCTAACACAAAAATACAACCTACCCAAACTAGGAAGTGCGTCTCCTAGGGGTGATGTATGGTCTTCTCAACGGCCTTTTTGTAAGCAGCATTGGGGCATTACACCTGAAAATTTCAAGCTTCCTAGCTCTGATATGAACATAGCTTCTGTCCCTATTTCAGACAAAGAGAACTTGTGAGTTTAAACATGGTGGTTGGTTTGTGGCCTTGACTTTGCGATGGTTTCTCCTTCACTTGCCATGATAATTTTGATTTCACCTTGAAAGACGTTGCTTGCTTATTGATTAACCAATTTCTTTGCCTCCCTTATCACAGAAAATACCTCTTCTCCTTTCAGAACCAATTCCCTCTATCTGTTGCATTGCTCATGAACTGACTTCTACCGAACCTTTGTGTTTCACATGAATCCCAAAGCACGTCCATTGACCCCCACTCCGTTTGTATGTCGTTCTTTCTTGACTTAAACCACTGGCCTTGGCCTTGAGGTCTGCTGCGCCTTCACTTGCCATAATAACTTTGATTTCTGCTTGGAATACCTCGCTTGTCACTGGTTAACCACTTTCTTTGTCACTCTTATCACAGAGGACACCTTTGATTCGTTCACCCTAAACCTCCATCTGTTGCGTTGTTCATGACTTGACATACACCAAGCCTTTGTATTTCACAAGGATCCCAAAGCATGTTGATTGTTACCAACTCAGTGCGCTTGTTGTTCTTTCTTGACTTATGATACTTTGATGTACTAGCCAGATCTTGTCTTATGCAATTGGAAAGCTGGTGGAAGATTTTGAAGTCATTTCTCACTTGTTTTGACCAAACAGACTCAAGAGGATGAAATAAACAAGACAAAAGGAACAGGGTATAAAGACAATGGAAAGAGATGATTCCTAACAAGAAAACTACAAAGTAGAAACCTATCAGATGTGGATACTGACTCTAATGACCCTGACATGCACCTGTGGCCTATTTATTAGGCAAATATGATTTCCAGCCCCTATTACACCCCCAAACTGTGAAACTGGGCTTCACTACTCTGTCATCTTTCACAATCTCCGTCTGGTGATTTACCATCTGATTCTCAATCCTCATTCGACTTGTGGTGCCCGTAGGTTTTCACCATCAAGCCTCTCTCATTTTGGTCTTTTCTCTCAACTTACCATCGCCTTATGGTGGCCGTGAAGGTTTTCACCAATAAGACTCTCTCATTTTTATTTCCCTCGTTTGGACCAGAGTGTTGCCCCTGATATGATTCACCTCTACTCGCTTGACTTGGCATCTCTCGAGGACTGATCGGAAGGTCTTTCTTTGGACCGTAATGTGGGCTTTTGGATAGGGTTACAAAGATTCAAAATTACAACTTTCGGAATCAAATCTCTTGCAAAAACCACAACTTGTGCCCCGGTTTCTTTCTTGGGGACTTTTGGACTTTTATTTTGGTGTGACTGAACCTCAGAGAGAGGATGCCTACGTACCCTTTCGGGATCAAGTCAAACGTTGTTCAGGCCATAGAAATTACTATGTTTTTTGTGCTTTTCTCCTTTTTTTCTTTTCTCTTCCTTTTTTTTCCTTTTCTCTTTTTGTTGTTTTGTTGTTTTTCTTTTCTTTTCCTTTTTCTTTTCCTTTTCTTTTTTTTCTCTTGTTTTTTCTTTTCATTCTTTTCTTTCTCTTTTTCACGCTTGTGTTTCTGATCTTTGCTACTGATTTCGAAAGAGGGGTATGAAAGAAAATAAATAAGGCTCAAAAAGGGGTAACGAAGGATAAGGTGTTTAGATAGCAGAACAAAATGCCTCCGTCATTCCAATCTTCAAAACATGCCAAGTGCAAACAACACTGTTAAATAAGCATTCGTAACATCTTCTGATTATGCCAGACTTGATACCCATATCCACACATTCACCTTTTCATTTTTTAATTTTTAAGCACCGTGGGACAACACCTTCACTCTCATTACCACGAATGGCCCCTGTCAATTTGGCCAACTTGCTTTTGCGGTTTCTTTATGTTCTATCTGCCCCAGTTTCACATGGCT
>MDKF010730345.1:0-15962 GCA_026770625.1 Nicotiana glauca
AAAAAAAAAACCAATAAGCGAAGAAAAAGAATGTCTCGAAATTAGGAGTGGAGTTCACAAGCTCAGAAGAGCTCCAATACCTCCTTTTGTTGTAAATTGTGTGTGATCATGGCACATGACACAATTTCAGTGTGAAGTAGAAAATATATTGGTATGAATGTGTGTTGTTTTTGTGTCTTCGAGTGTTTTAGATTATTATTTTTTTTAAACAATACTTTAAAAAAATAGTTGCTTTAATTCATAGCATAACTTCTATTTACTTCCTTATATTTCCTATTCAACTAGTATTTGCTATGATCATAATATTTTGAATCGAGGTCCTCTTAAAACTTTTAGTTGTTTTCTTTTAGCAAATGCGCTAGCTAAAACTTGATCAGATATGGAAAAAAATAGACTTAGGAAAGGCATGTTTGATTAAGTACCATTCATAAGTTATGCAAGTACCTTTCTAAACTCATACTTGCTTATTGGTGATTGAAATTTAAAATCACAGTAATGTTTACTGTAAGTGCATTATAGCCAGCATATATTGCCTAGTTCTCCTGTTTATTTGAACATCTAAAACTTGTCTTGAATATTCTTTGAGGCGAAAGTAGATATTCCTTATGAACCATAGCCTAAATTGACACACCTTGATTCCTATTAAGCCTAAATGAATTATTCCTTATTTTGTAAGTAGCTGAACCTTTGGCCTTAGCTTGTATTAACGAAAAACAAGAACCATGGGGTTGAGGGTTAGTTCATTTGGTTTGGTCCCTGGGAACTTTCATACCCATCAATACCGCAGCCTTATAGGAAGATGATTCAGTATTTGTAAATCCCAGAATAAATCATAGAACAAAAGAGTTAAAGATTTACTGCAAAGATGAAGTTCGAATCACTAGTAAAATGATAGAGACATTGATGTAATAGTCACACGTTCGCACTAGTCAATTTCGCGTATGTTTTGTTTTATACTTATATGTGTTTTGTCATTATCGGTTTGGGAGGCTGGCTGTGGTATCATGCAATTGAATTCCATCATCCAACAACTTTACACAGAAGTTGGTTGCTGCTAGCTTCTCGCCAATCTTTCTTGGTGATCTAGGAACCATTCCAGTGACGCTTTGCTCCCAATTTAACAAAATTCAAGTTTTTCTAAGGATCCTTACTATTTAGAGAAATGGAGGGCAAATAACAGAGTAGAAATAGATTTATAAGGAGCCATTAACTAAGTTCACCAATTACAGCAATTCTTCCCCCAAGATTGATTACATAAGCTTGTATAGGTTGTTCTTCCTATATATCAAAAACTCACCTTCAAGGTAACTAAGCAGATCGAATAAAGATTTTTCAGTGGCCCCGTTGAAGTGCTCCAAAAGATCAGAAAGGGTGACCTGCATATTTATCTTGTTATCCTACATTGTCCTTCCATCAACAAGGAATGTGAAACTTAAGATTTCAATGTCACTACGAAGGACCAGTACTTACCCCATCATCAAAGTTCTTGAGCCAGCTCAATATGGATTCTTCTGTGGCATCCAGAGCCCTAAAACTTTTGACTTCTGCTGCTTCGACCCTTTGGCGTTTTGTAGGAATGAGCAAATCACTTTCACTGGATGCAGCTTCTTTCCTGTTCGTCTCAGTCAGGAGATGATATTCTGCTCCGTCAGTCTTCCCAGGAGAAGCACCCTTTGTACCAGTGACAACAGGTGCTTCAACTATGCCATCATCTCCCTGCACGTCAGATGGAACATTCTGTAGTATTTCTGATATGTCATTCGAACATCCATCTCCATTGCAACTTCGCTCATAATTGAATGAAAATACTTCAGCTGATACTCCTGCCTCATGCATCGTCAAGTATGCCTTTATCTGACCATAACTTACCTGCTTGTAAAGAACAATTATTTAGCTTCAATATGGTTGGCATGCAACCCCACATACCTCAGCTATAAAGAACGCACTACAATTAGAAACAATCTATAATATGAGTGATTTCAACGTAGACCTCACCTCTTCTGGTAACTCAGTTTTGATGGGCTTCAATTTTTCCTTACCAACTTTTGAGACAGCATTCTGGATGCTCGAGAATGTCTCTCTTGTCAGCCCAGTCTCCTCGCAAAACCTGGTCCAATTCATTTTGTATCCCTCTCGTGCAGCTTCGAGTATATACTCTAGCACAGTTTGTTCCTTTATTGCCGCTGCTCTACCAGGAAAATTCTACATGGAAAAGAATATGTAAGAATTGTAATAGACAAGCCGGAGTTGCATTCAATAAATCCTAAGAATGACTCACAGCAATTTCTTTGAACGTAAGACCATCCTCATGCCACATCTTCCATGCTTCAAATTTTGCTGGTGTTAATTTTTTACTGCTTGGAACCGTGACAGTCTTACTGGGAACAGAGGTTTGGCTGCTTGAATCCCCATCCAAAGAAAGATTGCAAGCTTCTGATAGACGCTTAATGCTTTGAAGAAAATTATCCCCATACAGTTTTATGAAATGCTGCAACAGAATTGAGAAATCAATTCCAGCAACACCAAACGGGCAGATAACAATAGCGTGCACCAAAAGAAACAGATGCAAAATCAGTTATAACATTCAGGAATCAAAGTAGAGTCTAACATAAGATGATATTTTGCAGGATGCGTGGTTCCAGCAATAAAGATGGCACCAAAAATAAAGCAGAAAGGTGAATCATGGATCAACCTCCTGATATGGTGCAACAGGGAAAGAGAACAAACACAAAAAGTAGGCATCAGAGCACAAAAATTACAGAAAGGAGCTTACACAGAGTTTGACAAGTGACATAATACGAGCATCACAAAGTTAAACAAGGCCCTTAAATTACCAGGGTTATCTCACACAATTTGCTACACTTCCCATTATAGTGAATGCATAATTCCTTGGAGTTTCTGGTATGCGTCAACCAGTAAAGCAACAGTTACAAGTATTTAGATACCAGTATTCAACTACTAAGTATACCTGGTTTACACCATCTATATTAGCTAGTCTTGCTTTTGTAGAAGGCCTGGTCAAGCTTATCCTTTTCAATGTTTGGTCTCCACAGACTGCATACCTGGAAGTGACAACTGGACAAATAAATTTGTATCTCACTCTTATCTATCCAAGACAAATACTTTCAGAACATGCATGTAGCAGCCTTTGTAATTCAAATTACTTGTCAAGGCAGAATTCCACAAGAATGAGCTACGTACTATATTATGTACTTACGGAGCAGTTCCAGCAGCTCTGGCAAGCTTAATTCTCTCTTCTATAAGCATTTTGTACAATTGAGTTTCAGCCTGAACAATTCACGAGGAAAAGAGATATATTAGTGTGGGCACCACTCGATTTAACCATACAGAAGTCAAGTTTTGGAAGTTGAAATGCCTGAGCTAAACATTTGGATAGCCTGTGAAATTATGGATATGCACTTTTACGTGGATTATACATTGTTTCAAGTTCGAGTTCAATTCAGATTTGTAAGGAGTTTCAAGCATTATATGAAGTTCAGCAAGTAGCTAAGATGTACATGAAGCATATTAGAACATCCCAGCAGCTACGGCCAGCTGAGGATGTTTGATAATTGAGTTCTGCCATTTTGCATAAGCAAGAGAACTCTGACGCAGAGAACTAAGATCTGGAGAGGTTAATTAAGTTCTTTGCTGCATAAAGTTGGCAAATGTAGGATTTTAAGTAAGCAGTTTCAGCCAAGTGCTAAACAGAACTGCAATTGTAACAGGCAATGGAGGCGACGTCAGACCTGAAAGGCAGATCTGCCTGCAACTCCTAAGGCCACACTTTTTTCTTAAATGATTGGACAAAACAACCTCATTTGTGTCAACTTTATCTAAATTTAAAAAAGAAACACGAATTACAAAATAAAAACTATTTTAAATCGAGTCGTCCATTGTCTCTTCAATGAATGATAACACTCTGATTTATTGGCATTTTTTTTTTGAGTTGGGTGCTCTTTGAGAGATCAAACTTAATTTAATACAAAAATAATTCAATAATTCCGTTAACTTTAACAAGAGTTTTACTACTTTAACAATTTATCTATTTAATTTAAACCAATTTTACTTTGAACAGATTTAACATTTCATTGATTCGTAATGAATTTTACTTAAACCCAAAAAACCTGTTTAAGTTATCCCATCATTTATCAAAATCTAGCAATTTATTATACTCTTATAATTCTAATTGTTTATTAAACTCCAACAAATTTAATGAACTTATAAGCTTTTATTGTTTGTGAGCACCAAACTTATTATACATAAAATACAGTCTTAAAACAATGAGACTAACATCTTCGTTTAATTACTTATTCATAAACAAAAACATGCTCCAAAGAATAAGAATAATATCTCTGTTGGATTACTCATTAAACTACCATGTCTTTAGATGGAGTAAAAACAGCCACGCCTTTAGCAACTATAGTATTACAAAAGCCCACCGGCCCTATTATTAAAAGCTTTTAATCCAGACATACTTATATTAAATGAGGTAAAGTAAAGAGGGGTCTTTCCCACTTGCCGTGTCTCCAATTCCTATTGCAAAACGCTTGTGCCTCTAGGGCAGTTCTATCCATCATCTATTTCTAAAATGGCCTAAAAGGACAAATGGGGAATGGAGTGACTCACTCCTATCTTTCCTAGAGAATAAATCACCTTAATTAGTGGAGCTGGCGCTCGTTAATGTATTAACAGGTTCAATTTATGCTACAAAACATAATAGAACGTAATTTATATATAGAGACACATTTTAACAAAGCATGGTTGGGTGAACCCTAACCCTCTTGCATCAAGGAGGTTCTGCCCCTGATTCCGTATTGGATAGAAGAACCAGTATATAATTCCTTTCAGGACTTGGAAGACACTAATACGAAGAAAAGAATAGTGATGATGTAACAATTAGGATTATATGAATCACACAATTGGTGACTGAAGAAAAGGAAAAAAGAAAGAGCACATACTTGTGAAACTCCTTCAAATTCCTTTGAAGCCAAACCATCGATTTCACTCACTTCATTGGGTGTATCTCTATTTTTCTCATCAAGATCCATATCAGGAGTCTCCGGCAAAAACAGTGGAGGTTGATGATCAGGGCTACTTGATCTTAGAAACTGCAAACCCTTTTCACTGACACTGATGCATGAATTTTTAATATTCTGTCATTCATTTGTAGATACACAGCAAGATGTCTAAAAGGATTTAAAGAGAGGATCCACCGTTGACGGAAGTATAATATGAAAATGTTAAATAAATCCTAGTAGAAGTCAACAGACATATAAGGAAGTATCTACCTCACAGTTTTGTACATATCTTTGAAGGTTTCTACCAAATAATCTGCAACAAGGCACATTGTTTTGTTAAAATCCCTTGCAATTCAAAGTTGATGAAAGAAAAAGGCCTTACGCTTAATACTTAGCACTATCTCACAAGGAAAAGGAGCAACCATTCGAAAGAATATATACGCTAAAAGCTATGACCCTCCATCCAGTATAGATACACTGAAGTCTAGTGGTATGAGGCGCAGCTTGTGATGTGTGTGTTAGGGGCACGTCAAGGATAGACCTCAGACAAAAACCTGGTATTTAAGTGAAAGAAGGGTAGATGGGCATATTATCCACTAAGTTCAAAACCGTGCTCCACCGGCCCTCAGGGTATTTCTAGGTTATCAAAAAGAGCGCCCATAAAAAGATTCAGGCGTAAATCATGTCTCAAGCTTTCTTGCAAATTTCCCTTCTTTTTTTCCTTGATAACCGAGAAACCTCCGAGGAGAAATTGGCGCATGGTTTGGACTCTGCAGATAATGGGTCCGCCTTTACAATTCTCCACTGAAAAAATCACACTCTTGTCTGCAGCAGGTTTCGTACTCGTGACATGTGCCTAACCCACTCATCACGAGTTGCGCTCTTACCACTAGACCAAACCTAGGAGCTTGCCAATTTCTCTTTTTCTAATACTATTATCCCATGGATCAGGTAAATGCTATAGATTTTGTTGATTCCGGATGCTTTATCTTCTTTCTTCTAACAGTTCAGAGATCCGGGGGGAAAGAGACTCTGAGGTATATCAACTGCATTTAAAATAACAGTTGCTCATACATACCACGTGAAATCAATTGGTAAGCCAGTCCCTTCCACCAATTTGCAGATAACTCCTTTCCAAGACCATGAAATGGAAGCTTATCAAACTGAGCGTCAACAATTTTCTTGGTCTGTCATTCAGAAAGGGTTAGTACAAGTAGCTTGGTGTCTTAGGCGCTCAACTAAAGATGAACCAGTAATTCTACAGACAACTTTTAAACATTCAACTATACGCAATAAGGATTTATGTTGACAAAATGAACAATGCTGACACCCTTATATCTGAATTTCAGCACCTGATCCTTAATAAAGGGGTACCAAGCTTTTTTACACACCTTAAAACAAAAGGTCTAACTCATCTTAATTTAGCCCATAACACATATGAACTGGAAATATTTAAAGTAAAAGAAAATAACTTTTCCGTGAGTTTGTATTATTTGAATAGAAGCTTCAAAAACTTGGAAGTACATCTCCACATAAAGAATATGATATTGCATCCCGTTTTGTCTGACCTACATTATATTTTAACCGTCTCAAATAGATGGACCCCTTTTAAATTTGTTGCCTTAGAGAATCATTTTTGTGTAATTTGTTTGGCAGGTGGGAGATAGCAGAGTGAGTATCGAACATTGCACCTCAAGGATGCAAGCTAGAATCTACAAGTGGGCTCTCAACTAATTCTCCTGTTTACAAGAATTCAAATCAACATTGTTAACACTTGATTATATTATTTGACATTAATTGGGCATCATTATTCCTTTTTTTTTAATGAAAAAATCATATTTGTATCTTCCAACTGCTTTTTAATCTTAACTTCAGAAATGCTGATACAATTACAAACTTTGTTGATACCATAACGAAATATAAGATTCATCATTCATCCATTTCTTCTCCACTCAAAAAAAGGTCTCACCATTGGGGAAACAGGAGTATTCAAGAATTCAGTTAGTGTTAAACAATAATTAAAACATATTCTTTTATTTAACATTTTAATGAGAGCTTACTCGAGATCCACGAAGAATGCCTATGGGCAGATTCAAGCCCCAACGGCCTCCACATGACTGAATACAGGCCATAAGAAGAAATGCTTCTCGGGACAAGTCCTTTTCCTTCATTGAGCTAGTGCAAATATCACAGTTTCCTGGAAACAGCATACAAATTCATTTCACTCTTTAAGTAATTGCTCGTACCTCATCCCCAAGTATAGAAACCCAGAAATGTAATCAACCAGTCTATTTAAGAGGCCCATAGCATAAGACCCATCAGAACATTTTAAAACAAAAATATTTTGTCCCATTCAGTTCTTTTTCTTCTTTAAAGTGTGTCGGAGATTAGTAAATGTTGTAGAATCAGACACTAATTTTATGCAACAATGCTCTAACCCCTAAAATGTGAAATTAGACAAAACTCCATGTCCTAGATGCTTTGCGCTCTAAGTTGACACAAATGTTTAAACTCTTTTGTAAGATCCCAATTACATAAACAAGACATCCTTCTATGTCAGTAACAGATGACTATTCTTGATTTTGTGTTGGTAATCAATAATAATGGCACAAAATCAAGTCAAACATAAACATCTTGAAAAAATACCAAGATATTCCCGGGAAAAGAGAGATTTTGATAGAGATCATACCACAATCATCATGGGCATACTCATCCGCAAAGTAATCCAACAAATATTTTCGTCTACAAGTTGACAGCATGCAGTAATGTTGTGCAGCAGAAAATGCTTCCATAATAGCTTTTCTTTGAGCTGCCTGGCAAGTAGTCACAAATACCAGGATGTTCAACAGAACTAAAGAGACAAATGCAATATATGGTCCATTTTGGAACCAGAATGAAGAGCAACATACTGAACGAGCTTCTGCAGAGTAGAAATCAGCTTTTGCGAAGTCACTTCTTGTATAGTAAAGCCAGCAAACTGAAGGAATACCATCTCTGCCGCATCGTCCACTTTCCTGGTAGTAAGACTCCAGACTCTTTGGGCAGCCGTAGTGTATCACATACCTTATGTTTGGTTTATCTATACCCATGCCAAAAGCAACAGTTGCAACCATGACATAGAATTCATCTCTGATAAATGACCTGCAATAAGAAATGTATCCCATACTTCACTCATGAGACCATAACCAAACGCTAATACACAAGAACAACTATTAAGCATAGCAAAAGAAAGGCAGATAAATTGGTTTCTGTGACAGACTTAGAAAGTCCAATTAATTGCCCGTGCTAGCTTCAAAAGCAGAAGAGCTAAATGAAGAAGGATGAAACCTATGAGCCTCCTCACGTGCTTTATTAGCCATTTGCCCATGGTAGATTCCAGCTTTGATTCCTGCCTCATGAAGTGATTTGAAGATCTACAAAAAATCATGATAATGGTATCATATGTCAAGTCACTAGGTCCCAGTGACATTGAATCACTAGTAAAGCATGATGCACTGTTACGATATCATGAGAATGGAAACACATCCATTTGACTTGATACTAATCACGCAACAAGGACCAACAGTCTGTTGAAATCATCAGAACCTAACAGACTAGCACGTGGAGAGACAGAATAAAGGAAAAGGGAAACTACTAGACAGGAGGAAAAATAAAGTTCAGCATTTTCTCAACTGAAACAAACTGTAAGTTCCAAGCAAGCCAAACTTCATGCATCTAACCACAAAACCTTGGAGAAGGAAGACATTGAAATAAAAAGCACAAGGGACTAATATTTGCAATACTTTCTACTCATTAATAGGTGTACTAAATCAGATAAACCGGTAACGTCCTAGTGGACATGACAGAGGTGAGATGTGACCTCTTCAGTGTCTTTGACAGTTGTACAATATATTATTGTTGAATTTGCGTTATCCACATATTTAGAGATCTCCTCCACCAGCTGATCAACAAATTGAGAACTACGACTAAAAGATTTGACTCCATAGAAAAGATTTTTGCGATCAAATGAGCCAATAGCAACATGAGGGTCTTTCATCTGCAAGGAGTTCATAATGTCACTCCGAACTCTGAAAAGTAAGAAAAGAATAAAATTATTCGTCCAAAGCTTCTAAGATCTAAATAAAGAGAAGAAAAACTAAGACAAACAAAGTGGACTGTCAGCTTATATATACAAGTCTAACAAAGCTATGGTGCACATTCAATTTTATTATTATCCAGTAATATCAAGAGTTAAGCACCTCATGCTATGAGAGATGTGAATAAATTCTTGACAAGGATTAGAAGTTGCGAATAGTTTAACAAAAAACAAAAAACATAGATAGCATAAACCTGATCCGGCTTAACTTACAACAGAAGCTGCATAATACACAAGCATGCTTGTAAAATTAGAACAATTAGTCAAGAGACAGCAAAAGTTAACATAATTCAATTGACTGTTAGATACAAGAGTACCGTGGTAAAGGATATAATTAAGGCTGATATAGGCTAGCTAACAGTTGAGCTTGAATATCAATTTTCCTTTTATCACTGGGAAACGACCAACTCACCCTAATAAATGTCCCTCTAAAATACAGTTGTTTATAACATCAAACACTGGAATCCCAACCAAAAAGTAGAAATTAAAATATTAAACAGTGTTTGGTAGAAAGTTTACCGAGTGGTCCAGATACTAACAAGCAGCAAGGAAACAAAATTATGAGATGGTATGAGTGTAGAGAAAGAAACTATATCCAGTTAGATCCAGTCCACCATGTTACTGAAGCAGAATATGGCCCCGAAAAATTAAAAGATAAAAAGAAACTGCAGAAGTTGGGAAAGCGAAAGTAAAAAAACAAATTACAGAAGTGGAAAAAGTATATACTTTTCTGTAGCAGTTGCTGTTAAGCCAACAAATGGAACATTCAAAAGAACATTACGCAGCTTGTCTAACTGTTTATACTCCACCCTGCAGGAGAAAAGGAAGTTCCATGAGACAACAGGAAAAAGGGCAAGGAAATATCATTTACAAGGCAGAAGCAGATTAATACTACAAGAGAGAACCAAAATGCCCAAGCAATACTGAAGTGAAAGAGCAAAGAAATAATGAAGAACCATACCCTACAAGGCAGAAGTACACTCCACAAGGAAGAACAAAAATATCTTGATGGAACGATGCTATAAATACACTATTACTAACATCTTTCTTCATGCTTGTAGAACTCAATATTCATCTGAAGAAACTTTCAAGCTAGAGCTACAAGAACCAAAGATGAAGGTACATTCAATTCTCAATCCACTTATAGAATAGTGCATACATTTGTAGAGAATGCACTTCAAGGAATTGAGGTCCACTGATTAGTGCAAAATTATAACCTTAACCACCATGTGTGCTTCTTGTACCTTTTCAAGTTTTCCTATCTTACACAACCACATATCCATCTTAACATTTGCATTTTCGTTTGGGTCTAAACAGGTTCATCATTTACTGCCACATAACATTGTTTGATGAAGACTGCCACATAACATTGTTGGTCTCAATACCACTCTATACGACTTGCCTTTCACTTTGTTAGGTTTTTTCAAACAGTAAAGAGAATTTCATTAAGCAACAGCATTAAGATGCAAAAAAACAAAGTGAAATTCCTTCTAACAGTGAAAGGAACCAATAAAATCTATCAGTATTCAGCCTCCTGTATATATTCCTATACACACCAAAAATACAACAAAAATATACAATTAGTCCTGATCCTTTTTTGATAAGGTAAATAATTTTATTAACAATTGGGGACTAACCCCGTATACAAGCCGTATACCAAATAAAGAGAAACCTACACCAAAATATAGTTCTCAACAAAAGAGATCCAATCCCCTACATTAGTCCTGATCTTAAGCATGGAGTAAGCACTTCCTTCAGAATACCTCTGGTTTATCTTTTTCCACATTGTCCCTCAAATGCATACAGAGATGGCGTTCCATATTATCTTCCCCGAGCTTTAATCTGACCTCTTTAGCCTTAGCAATCTTTCAGTTCCATTGTTGTTCCAGGCAGAGTCCAAGTCATTCCCAGTGTGCTTAGGAAAAAGGACCATAACTGGCTTGCTTTACAACAGTGCAAATTACATGGTTAATGCTTTCACACTCTTCTCATAGGTAGCATCGATTGCACAGCTGGACTCCTCTCTTCTGGAGGTTCTCTTGGGACAAGTGCACTTGATGAGACACCATCCAAGAGACAAATTACTTCCAGAGGTGCTTCAGATTTCCAGAACTTGTTCCACCTTGCTGCATTGTACCGACCATCCCTTTTTGTAAGGCATAGGAAGCAAGTCTTAAACAGTAAACATCCTCATTCCTTTTGCCTTCCACACAAGAATCTTCTGCACCAGAGTAGCTCTTGCACTCTTCTAGGGTCTTAAGAAAACGCTGCTACTTTCTAGCTCCAAGTAGTTCAAGTTTCGTCTGAACCTCACATTGTATCCTTTTACATTGCATTGAGATTAATTTGTATTTACTCACCAGATTGTAAAGCTGATGAAATTGCTCCTTCATGGGGGTATGCCCGATCAAGTCGTCATGAAAGAAGGATAATCTTCTATCACCTATTCACAAGGAAATTTCTTCTCACTGGTAATTTATATAGAAGTTACATATACTGATAAAGAAAAAGGAAATTCTTCTGTCATTTCCAATTTAAAACCCACTATTTTCTCAAAATCAGGCCATATGACCATAATATTTTTCCAGCAGCCCAACCTATAAGTTCCTGGGGTGCTTGGGTCCACCATTCTCCTTGCTTTCCATATTTCTCTTTAATCAAACATATCCATAAGGCATTCTCCTCTTTATTAAACCTCCATAGCCACTTCTTTAGTAAGCTTCTATTTTGGAGTCTCATATTCTTTATGCCCAGTCTTCCTAGTCTTTACCCATCATAGTAATTTCCCATTTCACCAAGTAGTAAGATTTCATTTTGTTAGGTATCTCTTTCTAACGCATAGCACTCCATCAACAGTAACACTGCTGCAATTTAAGTAATAAGATTTTAATTCTATATATTACAACTTCATTCTTCATCTATCATTCAATTATCCAGTCAAACTGAGTCTGAATATTTGAACTGTCTACATTTAGGCACTGCAATTGCATTCTCACTTCACCTACATTCCTCTTGGGAAACGGGGACTATACTTCCAGTATGTCTTACTCCTACTTCTCATAAAATCATTACACTCTAGAGTGCTTCTCCATATGGAGACAATTAAATAAGTGTCTCAAGAAGCAACTACCACTAAGAAGCAAAACTGGATCCCAAGCGATTCAACTACCACTGTTACATATTTTTCAGCTCGGAAGAATTGCACAACTCAGAAAATATAATCTTGAAATTTATTGATCTTCAGCCACTGCTATCAGTACCTCTAAAGTGGTATTTTTATCTTGAAGCAGCATAGCCATACACGTGCAAGATACTCAAATAATACATTTGCTAATAACCATGGCAGATGGACCAAACAATCCGTGAACTATTCAAATGTCAAATTGCAAGGATAATGTGGTGCAATCTGACCTGAAATCGTGACCCCATTCTGAAATGCAGTGTGCTTCATCAACAGCCAACAGACACATCCCAGCTTTTAACAATCTTGACCAGAAACTGCAGCACGTTCCAAAAGTAAGGGTGGAACTCATTCATATGTAAAAGAAGCTAAACCCATTGGAAAAAACATCTTAAGATTCTTAACTTGAAAATCATCATTACTGCCAGGATAAAAACCTCGCTAAGTGAATGACAGAAAACAACAAAAACATCAACAAAAATAGTAAACAGTAGTCAGTGTAAAACCTAGCGCAACTGTTTACTGAATGTTCCAGTGTTTTTCACATGAGCCAAATTGGGGCATCTAAAGACTGAAGTGAGACTACATGCAGTAGGTGAACGTGCAATTGAAGGAATCATCAACAACAGTGGAGCCTAACCAGTTATACACAACATTCCTCTTGCCCGCAACTTGATATAAGAAATCTTGCTGGAGCATAAATAATCTCTGAGATATATATAAAAAAAAACTTTCAAGTTTTTTATATCGAAAAACCATTTTGTTTTGATGAACTTCTTCGGCAAGATATTAGCTAAATCACTGGATTCAGCAATGCTACAGAAGTTATAAGAGTAAATAAGAACTTCCTTTAGGTATTCATGGAGCTTTTTCAATTAGAAAGACATGTTTCTAGATCACACACCTATTAGGAAGCGCACAAGCCTTTTCCGGAGTCATATACAGAACGTCATAGTGACCCAACTCAGCCTTTGTCTGCACCCCACGATCAGTCTGAGCACTTGAAAGATAGTCAGCTTTAATCCCCCTTTGTTTCAATGCCATCACCTACACCAGGATAGAGTATCTTCACGACATCTTTTTTATGCTACCAGAAAAAGGCATATGACACTAGGTTTTTTTACCTGATCTTGCATCAAAGAAATGAGAGGACTTATAACTAAAGCAGTCTTTTCGGAGATCAATGGGGGAACCTGATAGCTTAAACCAACCATTCAAGCAAAAAGGTCAGCCCATGTGTGTGAGCGTGTGTGTACGCGTGTGTGTGTTTGTGGGATGTTTAAATATTGACAAAAGGTTGAAGCATACCACAATGACTTGCCACTACCGGTGGCCATTACCACCATACAGTCCTTTCCATCTAAAATTTTCTCAATAACCTCCTTCTGATAAGGTCGAAACTCTGTGTACCCAAAATATTTCTACACCCATTGTAAAATGGAAATTCCATCAAGTCACGTACGTAGAAACGCACTAATCACAAAACTAAAAAGTAACACATTTTTGTGGGTAGAACTACAAAACTTCAAACAGAATTTTAAAGATAGATTAATGAAGGGAAAAGGGGGAAATATATGAAAAATGAGAAATTGAAAAAACAAAAACAAACCTTAAGAGTCGAATGCATTTCTTTGTTTGGCGTTATCGTCGGAGGCCGTGAGAGGGAGAGGAGCGAATCGTCGTCAACTTCCTCGCTGGGATTTTTTACTTTGCGGGTAACTGGGAATATTTGGTACAAGTACCCCCAAGTCTGAGCTTGGGCCTTCTCTTTTCGCGCCATTTCTTTGAGCAATTATAGAGTGCCACGTCTCTTAATTAATTAGTCTTGGAAAATATTCCAAAATTACAATCTATCCCCCTTTCCTACGTAGGAGTAATTTTTAGAGGATCAATTACAACTCTTAATATTATGGTTCAAAATTGTAAACTCTTGATTATTGAACTGTCGTGATAGGAACAAATCTCTTCGAATGGTGACTCCTTGTTAGCTTGGAATAATACATCTGCAAGAGTAGTAAGTAGTGGTTTCAATGAATATTTAAAAATTGATTAAATCGATCGAATCATATCGTATCGAACTAAATTTTAGATTATTTTTAATAAAATCGTATGTTTTTTTATAAAAATTTATAATTGTGCCGTAATTACGATAGGTTTTTTATTTTAAATAAATAAACCAAAAAAATATTGAACCGTACCGAATAAATTTACATGTGAACAACATATTTGTATATTAAGTTTAAAAATAATAATGCATTAAATTTTTCCTTGGACCTCGGAATTATGGAAACAGTTACCCAACAAGTAATTAAACTCAATCTATTATGCTACTCTTGTTGAAACTAAATTATTTTCAGCATATTCACTAGTAAGACACGTGGTATTCTAGAGTTTATGAGTAACAAACTACAATGTATTGAATATGTTTCATTCCGTATGATTTGGATTTATCTTTTTGAATATTAATCTTCTATAGACTTTATTCTTTGATCCCCGCTTGGTTAATATCTTTCTACTCGTGTAATTTATATTTTTTTTGTCTTTGCTTAGTTTCTTTTACACTGATGTAGAATAATTGATGGATTTATACCCTGGCCATCTTCCATGTTTTCTTAATGCATAACCTTTTAAATAGTATAAATGTCTAGAGAATTTTGTTAAGCCCTATAAAAGTACGTATGTTATTGCATTCTACTTCTACTAGTAAATTTTATATGACATTTTAAAAAATACCAAAAATTAACTGAACCGTACTGATAACGAATAGAAACCGACATAATTGAAACAATCTCGAAAAAACTAATTTTGGCTATATATAATAGAATAACAGAAAAAATGACATGGTACTAATTTTATATAATAACCGACCAAACCGAACCATTGAGCAAGTAGTTTTAGCGGAGGGGAAATATTAATTTGTTATTTATTCATAGAGCGTATAACTAGATTTTTACTAAATAAATAAATAGAAAAACTTCAAATGACACTAAACACAGTGTACATGTTCTCTACCACACTAAACGGGAACATTGCTCTTGTGTAATAAATAAAATTTGAAATATGTATCGTTCATGGAAAACACGAGATGCCACCAGTTACTCTGTTACTAATTGAAACTAAAAAGAAAAAAAGTTATATAAGAGCGTAAAAATGGCTCTCGTGTAACTTTGGTGTATTATTATTGCAGACATCTTTAAAAAACATTGCTACAAAAATTAAATAGAGAAAACCACAACAGCTTCCGTTATATCAGTAAAATTCCTTTCTCAGATGGGAATATCTTACTGCTAACACCAGAACGTAATCATATACTAGTTTATAATATCCGAATGTTACATCCACGGAATAGTTAGTGATCAATAGGCAACAGCTGGATTCTAAAGACAATAATGAGATGATATATTATGTCTCTTCACTAGAAAAGCTTTCTGTATTCATCTGCCTCTTCAGCCATCTCCTCAATGCTTCTGTCTTTCCTTTCTTTGTCCAAATCAAGCGATTGCTTCATCTCCTTCTCCTTCACGTCCAGCTGCATGAATAATGCAAAAGATTAGTATCGGCAATTTGTATTTTGAATCCAGCCAACTAAGTATTAGTAATCAGTAGCAGATATTTGAATCCTACA
>MU695948.1:0-17953 GCA_026770625.1 Nicotiana glauca
AATGACCTTACCAAGCATATACCCGAGGTGATCCCACGTCACCCTATCTCACATAGGTCCGACAACACAACATAGCTGAAATTACCCAATCTAGTCTAGCCCATAAACCATAGAACTACCTTTTCACTTCTGAAACCATCAATACGATCACTACCTCACACCTATACTTTGAATAGTCCCGAACTAGTTGTACTAACCCATACTTGCAACCTCCGCGAAATCACATGATATACCACATAATCCAAGCACTTGAAACGATACCTTCTATTTATAGCAGTTGCCCACAACACCCGATTACCAGTAGGAAACCTTTTATTAGCTAAAATCTTATTCCAACACTTTCGTATACTGCCAACGATAAAAAAACATTCAATAAACCGCAACCATTTCTCAGATCAACCATTCATGAAGTCACTTCCCTTTGGACTAATACCACAATAGATTTCTGAGCCAAACCTCGATTTTATCCTTCTAACAAGCTGAAATTAAATCTGTTCGTATTCTTCAACGACTCCAACGATCACCTCGAATCCAACACACCACTCTGGTGATGTGACACCTCGATACAGGCCTGAACATACTCAGATCATGAAAATGACTCAACGAAAGAGCTGTACCTCAAGCTCATCAGTACCTTCACAATACAAGGCTGAGACCCCATCTCACATCATAGAAATAGAATACATGAATCTACCCCGAAGGGTCATATCTCCACGTAGCCTCGCCACAATGCGCGATCCTATCCACACACTGTTACACATGAAGCACCTCAAGTCTCCATGCTCAAAATAGACAGCCACGCACAAATTGATGTCTGAAACCAAGCAATCCATTACACCCACGGTGAAACAAATAACACGCGACACGCAACCCGTAACCCGATAGGCCATAACCAATACTCCGTACACCGAGAAACACTCAATTACTCTTCCCGCTCGACTTCCTTTATGAATCCTTAATAGAACCGCACCACATGTGATCATATCCAACAAAACATAACATCTCACAGCACAGAAAGCAACTCATAGATCCTCCCCAAATCACCAACAAGCTCAATAACAATAGAATCAACCTATCCCTCAACAATACAACTCGGGGCCAACCAAGCTAACTCAAGCTAAATACGTAGCCACCCCGGCCTGCCAAGGAACTCAGTATCAAGAAGCCTGAAGCTGCTGCTTCCACTACTATAACTCCTGCCGAAGTCGTACGATATGATGCCTGGACCAAATAAATACCGCAATCCACAATCTCGCCCAGCGACATGCCCGGCCACAAGAAATGCATCCAAAAAAGTCTCTTAATATCGGAACTGAATCAATGGTAGAAACCTTTGCACTGACATCCGCCATGAAGGCCCAATTAAGAAAAACAATCCTTCCCTGCCGTCCACTAGTCTTTGGAATACAAACCACTCTTCTAGAACATGATCCGATGAACCTCGCCATGCAACCTGTGGTATTTTACAACATAGCCCATAACATAATAGTCTAGAATAACCCATCACTGAGACAACCAGTCAACATCTCAACATCATATCCAAAACCTAACATACCAAAGAAAGAAAGATCCACTCGGGCCTCCAAATCCCAATTGCCAATATACGGTATCGATACCCACGATCCACAACCACTGCATAGCCTAAACATGAGAACTCCCAGTCTCCAACTCCGTTTAGCACACGAATCACTGTACCTGATCCCAGATTCCACCATATGAATACATATTATACCTCACGTACCCAATCATCCCACGATAGATATTCTAAATTTCCCCTATGCCATCACACAAACTCAGACATCAACAGTCGGTCTAGTAAGAAAGCACTGCAATACCAATGTAGTATCATCAGTCTAATCACATTACCCTTCTTACGAGACATATACTCTCGTCAAATCGCTTCCATTTAGCAGCACCATTTCCTTGATTACCTGAGGCTACCCATTGCCTAAGAATTTTATGAACTTCTTTTCAGAACTGAACTATAACTCATCTAGCCAAGACCTTCCGTCAATCCCATCTAGAAGAAGAATCATTACACATTCCATGCTTTGCATGCCCCAAGAAAATATATACATCTCCGAACCACGGTAAAACTCAATAAGAACTCTCTCCCAGTTCCATTTGCACAAGCTAAACTGCCAGGACTGAATCATGCTATCCAAACCAAGCTAAGCAAGCTGTCAGAACTCAAGAGCTTCACTGCACAATACCTATAAGGGCTCACAACCTCGCACACATACAAAGAATTAATCATATCCTTACCATACCGATTCGGTCTACTATCAAGCTATTCCATCTATTTAATTTCCTTCTGATTCATGATCAACTTGATATACCCTCTTGCTGTAGCACCACAATGCCTCAACCCAGGTTTACTACACGAGACCCAAGCACAAGACCACACTGTCAAAGACCTATAGGCCACCGAATACCCCCTCAAATGTTCCCAAAAATACCACATTCCAGAATACTCTACTTGAAGAACTTCCTGCGAACCTGAATTCGTTACCATTACCTTCCAGATACCGATACATAGGATCCCATAATTAACATAAAAATACCACAAGCCTCGACATTCTCCGATAAATACACAGTCTCTGACCACGTATACAACCTTGAGACACCTGATTGTTACATGTAGGATCTTGAACACAATAAAACCATTCTCCAGAGTCATTACTTCATATTCGAACTGCAATTTACCTGATCAAACGGACATAACCACCCATGCCTCATTAGCACTCTGACACCGCAAGACGTGATCTCATTCCGATACAACCAAACAACTTCCTTCTCTTTACGCTAAGCATTCTTTGTCAACAACAACTCAAGACATCCTATTATTTCCACACATCTACGAAGTACCATATAACCTTTGTCAAAATTTTGCTTCACTCGTGCCATCCTCGGCTCAATTTCTGCAACCAGAACTGATCCGCCAGCATACCTCGAAAAGGAACCAACATAGCACATAACCGTGCAATCAGCTAATCAACAGCAACCTCCCCAACTTGGCTCGAAGCCATATATCAGGACACACTCAATAACCCATAATAATTTTACTCTAATGATGCCACAATATCATAGTGAGATTAAACTCAAATCATCTACTAGTTTGTGAAAACACAGATCATCTAGTACTGAAATCCTTGGCAAACCTCGCATCCATCCCCACATCAGTTGAGTCCACCCTCTTGAGCGACCCAAATTTATCAAATTTCAACATGTACTCTTCAATTACACATGAGATCTTCTAACAATACACATAAGAATCGTACTACTTAAGAACACTCTGCAGGAGATAACCCACCTACTCCGCCTCAATTTAGTACTTCAGCACACCTTCTACCATTATATACGTTACACAGTCATTTAGTCTTCCTGAGTCTGAACTCATACTGCCACATGTAATGCACCTTACTTTCCAACTAGGAGACACGAAAAATATTCTTCACGCGCCCCTTAACCGGCTACACATCGAATCACAATAGGACTCGAACACTTAACAGTTCATCTATTATCCAACAGACTTCTTCATCACTACTAAGTCATATAGATATATCTCACAGTATTAACATACTCAACACATGGATATCCAACCGCCATTCCGGCTAATAAGGGCTATACCGAATATATAGGTTCAAAACACTTTCTCACATAATCAGCACCTCGGTGCTCAAGCCATATGCAAAGATCTGGCCTCAAGTCCTCCAAAGTGGCCCAACATACTCACAAAGATCACGTCTCTCCCCTTGATCGAGGAATCATAAGCCATCAAGACACATATAATACTGAGCGCTCATGTGCGCATACAGACGTGTGGACAGAATTTCAAGAGCTATATCTCAAGCTGAATCAAGTACGCACGATAAGAATTCCAAGAAGGTGAAGTTTTTCCTAAAGGTTCTACAGCCTCTCGAGGATAAGTACAGACGTCTCCGTACCGATATGCGAGACTCTACTAAACCTGCTCATGACTTGTGAGATCTAGTAACCTAGGCTCTGATACCAACTTGTCACGACCCTATTTCTAAACCCGGTCGTGATGGCGCCTCTCGTGAAGACAAGGCCAGCCAACTAACCTAATTCGTCTCTTTAACAATTATTAAACATAAATGAATGGATAAATACGACTTAATGGCATTAATAACTGATATTTACAACCCAACACAGCCCGACTGGGGTGTCACAAGTCACGAGCATCTAACAAAATCTGAACACAACTACAGGGCTAATAATATACAAAATAAGATTTAGAATCAAAAGACGAAGTCCGATGCCGCGAACGCTGGCGGTCATCTTACTCAGCTACGATAGCAAAATCCTCAATCAGCTCAACCCGCTATCGGGTAACAATTTTCTGCAACTGCATGCGAGGTGCATGGAGTAAAGTGAGTACTCCAACTCAGTGAGTAATGAGAGTAAATAATAACTAAGTAGCACGAAATCACGTAAGGCACTCCATCATGCTATACAGAACAGTGCAACTTTTTGAGAAAACCGTAAAACCGTGAAACCCTTTAGAAAATATCCGGACTCAGTTAAAACCTCTTTTGAAAATATCTTTTTCAACAGTTAAGCAAATGAATGCGAAACAGATAGTGCATGTCATCACATAAGTCAGCCCCTTGGGGAAAGCACTCCACTAACAAATAACACCAGGATATCTGGTAAACAGTGCAAGAAGTAGCATGGTTGCCAATAAAATGAGAGTCCTGAATGTCATGCCACGTAGTACAACAGGAACCAATGCATGAATGCAATGCAATACATATGACCGCTGCGGCGCGCAGCTCGATCCATTTGGGTACCCGCGCTCACTGTGGGGGTTTACATAGTTGGCACGAAGCCCAAACATGGCAATCGGCCCAATATTATGATGATAACAATTAGTTTCAGTTAAATACGCGAAAAAATCAATAACCGGGACGGACCAAGTCACAATTCCCAACGGTGCTCTACCCCATGCTCATATTCGGCGTGCAAGTCACCTCAATACATCACTATGATGTGCAAATCCGGGGTTTCAAACCCTTAGGATATCATTTACAAGTATTACTCACCTCGAACCGGTGAAATATCTAGCCCGCAACACCTTTGCCCCTCAAACCGGCCTCCACGCGCATCGTATCTAACCAAAATCAGAGCGAATACATCACAATATGCTAAGGGAACAATACCCAATCGAAAACAATCAAGAAATAGCAAAAATATCAAAACTAGCAAAACCCGAGCCCCGGGCCCGCTTCTCGAAAAATTACAAAACTCACATTATCGGATTCCTCGTCTCACCATGAGTTCATACATACCAAGAACTCTCAAATCCTCCTTGAATCCCTCTTCAATTTTTCCCAAAGAGCTCTCAAAATACTCAACAATGGAGGAAAAATGACTAAAACTCGCGGATGAAATGTTTATAAACTCACTGCCCAACTCCTGCATTTCCTTCTACGCGATTGTGACATAGGCCCCGCGATCGCGTAACACAAAAATCCAGCCTCTCAAAATAACTCTACGCGAACGCGATTAGAGCCCTGCAAACGCGATGCACTACCAACTAATACTACGCGATCGCGAACCTCTCACACGCGAACGTGATGGCTGACCCACTTCCCCTATGCGATCGCGTGACCACTGATGAGAATGCATAGGCCAAATTTCATTGCCCTCAGATTTACTCTACGCGTTCGCGACTCACGCCACGTGAACGCGATGAACAATATTTTTCTGCAACACCAATAGCTGAAACCTGTAATCTCAAGTCCAAAAATGGTCCGATTGACCCTCCGAAACCACCTCGAGGCCCCCGGGACCTCAACCAAAAGCATCAACATGTCTTAAAACATTATCCAAACTTGTTCCAATCATCACAACCCATCAAACAACACTAAAATCATCAATTCAAATCGGATTCAAGCCTAAGTTCTTTTAAAACTTCCGAAATACGCATTTGATCAAAACCCGACCAAAACACCTCCGAATGACCTGAAATTTTGCACACATATCCAAAATCACCTAACGGAACTACTGCAACTCATGGAATTCCATTCCGACCCTCGGATCAAAATCTCACCTATCAACCGGAATTCGCCAAAATACTAACTTTGCCAATTCAAGCCTAATTCTACACCGGACCTCCAAAATCAATTCCGATCGCACTCCTAAGTCACAAATCACCTCCCTAATCTAACTGAATCACCGGAGATCACATCCGATCCCTATAACTCATAAGTCAATGTTCGGTTGACTTTTCCAGCTTAAGCCTTCCTTAAAGAGACTAAGAGTCTCCTTTCTTATCAAAGCCAATCCAAATCAACTCTCACACACCACATACCGATAACGAAACATGAAGAAGCAATAAACGGGGAAAATGGAGCAGTAACACACGAGACGACGGGTCGGGTCATCACAGAGACGTACTTCCTAGTTTGAGTGATTAAAGTTTCACCTGTAGGAGACCGACTTCCTAAATTGATAGTTCATTCATAGGAGACACACTTCCTAGTTTGAGTCATTAAAGTTTCACCTATAGGAGACGCACTTCCTAAATTGATAGTTCATTCGTAGGAGACGCACTTCCTAAATTGATAGTTCATTCATAGGAGACGCACTTCCTAGTTTGAGTCATTAGAGTTTCACCCCTTGGAGACGCACTTCCTAAATTGATAGTTCATTCATAGGAGACGCACTTCCTAGTTTGAGTCATTAAAGTTTCACCCGTAGGAGACACACTTCCTAGTTTAAGTTATTAGAGTTTCACCCCTAGGAGACGCACTTCCTAAATTGATAGTTCATTCATCGGAGATGCACTTCCTAGTTTGAGTCATTAAAGTTTCACCTCTAGGAGACGCACTTCCTAAGTTGATTTTCACCCGTAGGAGATGCACTTTCTAAATTGATAATTCATTCATAGGAGACACACTTCCTAGTTTGAGTCATTAAAGTTTCACTTGTAGGAGATGCACTTCCTAAATTGAGAGTTCATTCATAGGAGACACACTTCCTAGTTTGAGTCATTAAAGTTTTCACCCATAGGAGACGCACTTCCTAGTCTTGGTCATTTAAATTTACCCTTAGGAGACACACTTCCTAGTTTGGTTCATTCAGGTTTTATTTTAGCAGATGCATTTGTTAGTCAAATTTTCTTGGTTTTACTCGTAGGAGACGCACATCTTAGTCTAGTATTTAGTTTACTCTCATCATTGCAACAATAGTATAAGTGGTTTATAATTTTGCTAACAACTCACAAATCTTCCTAGTGCAAACTGGGGCAGAAGATTTCGTTTATTTTGCTTGTTTTGATTGCAGGAACCCACCCTGAGGAACAAAGGGAAGGCAACAATGGTCAAAGGAAGACAGCTCAAGTTCAGCAATTAGGCGCCCACCTGAAGGAAAGTGAAAAGCATCTCAGATTACAATGCAAGTCAGCAACAAGAGAAGCTCGCGACAAGAATGCGAGCCAACAGTCCGAGGTGATCAACAGAAGATAGTCACAATCCAGAATAGAAAAAGAAAGAAAGAAGTTAATTCAAATACAGAAGTCGATGGCTGAGGTCACAATCACTGCATGCCTGGTCTTGATCCGAAAAGCTGAAGAAGAATGACCTAGTACCTGCAACTAGCAAGCATCAAAGTTCAAATCTAAAGTCTGCACGAATAAGCTTTCAAGGTTCAAAATCAAGCTTCAGAAGACTTATAGATAGGAATCTTGTAACTCATAGTTGATAGGTTTAGCTAGTCTTTTTCATGTTTTGATTTTTGATGTAACATCAGGACCGCGGACCGGAACCTCAACAGAACGACACCTCGACCGGCTCTCCACCTCGATATACTCCATCATCTCAAACTTCTTGAACTACACGTGACCTGATTCCCCTATAACCCGGGATATGTAGGTAGTCTAAAACCAAGACTCGGTTGCACCCGTTCTCTTTTCTCTTATCCATATTTCTTCGATTTTGAATAAAAATATGTTCAAAAATTAGTCACATGGCTCACCTTATCTTTGCTTGAAAACTCTTCATGTTTCCAAACAAAGAGGGGCAGCTGTGAGAACCTAATTTTTGACAATATTTAATTTTTTATCACTTCTTCTATGGAAATATTTTAGGGGTTTTTAACCTACAATTATTTTAACTTTGTTACACTTTTTATTATAGGTTAAAAATACAAAATTGTAAAAGGTGAATTATTACTATTAATATTATTTTATTTTTATTTTTATTTTAAAATAATAAAAAAATACAAAAAATATTAATTTTTTTAATTTTCTGGAGTAATTTAAAAATTAAGAAAAAGGGAAGTTTTGAATAAAAAAATATATATATAAGTAAAACTAGGTGGAATTCTCTTTTAAAAAGTAAAAGAAAGTAGAAAATTAAAAAAATAAAATAAAGTTTTTGTTAAAATTTAAAAAAAAAAAAAAGTAAAGGAAAGTTGGAATTAAAAAATAAATATAAGGGTATCTGAAAATTAAAAAAAATTAAAGTAAAAGGAAGTAGCATTTTTAAAAGAAAAGCAAAAGAAAGTGGATTGCTTTTTTTAAAGAAAAGTTAAATAAGTGGAATTCTCTTTTAAAAAGTAGGATTTTAAATAAGATAAAAATAATTAAAGTTGAAATTTAAAAAATAAAAGTAAATAAAGGTGAGATTTCTTTTTATAAAAAAATAAAAGCAATTTGTAAGTCGGATTTGTTTTAATTAAAAAATAATAAAATAATAAAATATTTTTAAAACAAAAATCTGAAAAATTTCAAAAATTTTGCTATAAATAGGAGAAAAAAGAAGGGGAGAATAGAGAGAACAAAATTTTTTCTTCTATGCTAAAGGAAATTTCTACTAGTTTCATTATTTCTTCTTGTTTCTTTCTTTCAAAAAAAAAAATCAAACAATTCTCATCCTTTTTAAGACCAAAAAATACCTCAAAAACAGGAGCTAAATCACACCAAAAATCAAATCCAAAAGCTTCAAACTCAATTTAAAAGATAGCCCAAAATACTAGCCCGAAGAGGTCGAAGTCGAGTTCGGTTCGAAGGTTTCCGCTCGTTGCCTTTGATTGTGGTTCGTTTGCACATTAAATCTGAAGGTTTTTTGCTCCATATGTATTGAAAAAGATCTTCATCTATAAAAGGTTCATTCTTTTCTTAATCAATGTTTTCATTATTTTTCTTTCACCATATTTCCTTTTGATTTGTATATTATATTTTGGTTATCTACCAACTTGAAAGATATGAGCAAAAAATGAAGGAAGAGCATCAAAAATAGAGATCGTGAGAGACAAAATGACTTTCTTCAATGAGATTGTAGTTCATAGGGAAAGATAGGAAGATGTATTCAAAAATGAAGAGTGAACAATGTAATAGTTTGGATCCAAATTAAAGTATGTTAAGTGAATAGCAAATTTGATACCAACATGGGTGGGTAGGTCCATAATAACTCAAGCCATATATTTCTTCAATAATAATTCCATATCCATAAATCATGGTCTTTGCAATAATCTCAAACTTAGAAGGAAATAAATATGAACATCCTTAGTTTGCTTTAGTGGAGTGCAATCTTTTGGAATAATTTGAAGCGTGCCATGCCAAATAAAATCTCAAAACCCATGGCCCTCATTTAATTAATTTTAATCCTTTAGGAATCGAGGTGTGCTATTTAGTTGAATTTTTCATGGCTCTCGCAAAATTTAAAAAATGCGTTGTTTGCTTTAGGCGCGTTATTTTAATAATTTACCTTCCTAAATTCGAGTGCGCATTTCATGTGACCCAAATCCAAATCTCACAAAGTTAAATAAAATGTGTCTCGGACTTCGGGTGCATTTCATGTGGCATGGTCCAAAGACTCATTTTAGATGACGTTGAAATCTTCTTTAAAAGAATTAAAAGCGGTTTAAAAGGAATAAAATGCGCAATAGGCTAAACATGTATTAAAATCAGATAATAGACCAATTATGATAGTTTAAGCGACCGTGCTAGAACCACGGAATTCGGGGGTGCCTAACCCCTTCTCTCTGGTTAACAAAATTACTTATTCAGAATTTCTGGTTCGCAGACTTCAAAAAGAAAGTCGAAATTTTCCTCGATTTAGGATTTAAAATAAACCGGTGACTTGGGACACCAATTAAAATATTCCAAGTGGCAACTTTGAAGAAAAATTAAATAAATAATCTCATTTCGAATAATGTTAATTTAATTGAAAAAACTCCCTTGTACCACCTTCAGGTGTGTAAAAAGGAGGCGTGACACTGTAATTTAAAACTTCAAATTCAATTTAAAGAGATAATGCCTTTTCGTTCTTCAGGCGGGCACCTGACCTCAACTATAATTTAAAAACTTCAAATACAATTTAAAAAGATAACGCCTTTTCGTTCTTCAGGCGGGCACCTGACCTCAACAACAACTTCAAAAAATAAACGCCACTTGGTATCTTAGGTGAAAAATTCATCAGACTAAGATTTTTATCTTAGGTGAAAGTTTCAACAGACTAAGATTTTTTTACCCTTATCTTAGGTGAAAAATTCATCAGACTAAGATTTTTATCTTAGGTGAAAGTTTCAACAGACTAAGTTTTTTTACCTTTATCTCAAGTGAAAAATTCATCAGACTAAGATTTTTATCTTAGGTGAAAGTTTCAACAGACTAAGATTTCATCCTTATCTCAGGTGAAAAATTCATCAGATTAAGATTTTTATCTTAGGTGAAAGTTTCAACAGACTAAGATTTTTACCTTTATCTTAGGTGAAAAATTCATCAGACTAAGATTTTAATCTTAGGTGAAAGTTTCAACAGACTAAGATTTTGACTCTAGGAGATAATTCATCAAACTAGGTCCATTTTTGTGTGATCTTACTTGAAACCTTCCGATTGTTGCTTCCCACTTCTTGTTGTTTTATCTGAAAACTTCTACTGCTGCCTTGTTATTTTGTCTGCAACTTTCCAATTGTTGCCTTCCCACTTCTTGTTATCTTATTTCCAAGGGTTACTTCCCACTTCTTGTTATTTTATCTGAACTTCTACTGCTGCCTTGTTATTTTATCTGCAACTTTCCAACTGTTGCCTTGTTGTTTTATCTGCAACTTTCCAACTGTTGCCTTCCCACTTCTTGTTATTTTGTCCAAAACTCCCCAATTGTTGCTTCCCCTTTCTTACTTGAAACCTTCCAACTCTTGCCTTTCTTTTGATTTTTTATTTCCAACAGTTGCTTTACATTTCTTGTTATCTTAGGATAAAGATTCGTTAGACTAAGATTCCCTATCTTAGGAGAAAAATTCATTGGGCTAAGATTTTATTTTTATCTTAGGAGAAAAATTCACCGGACTAATATTTTTACCTTTATCTTAGGAGAAAAATTCACCGGACTAACATTTTTACCTTTATCTTAGGAGAAAAATTCACCGGACTAAGATTTTTACCTTTATCTTAGGAGAAAAATTCATCGGACTAAGATTTTTACCTTTATCTTAGGAGAAAAATTCATCGGACTAAGATTTTATCTTTATCTTAGGATAAAAATTCATCGAACTAAGATTTTATCTTTATCTTAGGAGAAAAATTCATCGGACTAAGATTTTTACCTTTATCTTAGGAGAAAAATTCATCGGACTAAGATTTTGCCTCTATAGCCAAACTAGCTTTGTTCCTTCTTGCTGGGGATGATTTTCCTCCTTCAAAACTACTTCTGTGTTTCATTCTTCTGCAAACTGCTGAGGATAACACTTTTTCAAAATATGTTATCTTCCTCCTTCAAAGATTACTTCCCTTAAGATGGTGCTATCTTCCTTCTTTAGAACTACTTCTTTTACAACTTGTGTTTTATCCCTCTGAGAACTGCTGGGGATTTATCTCTTTTTCATTTTTTTTCTTTTTTGGGGAGAACACTGTTGTCGTCTTCCCTCGAAACTGCTTCTCTTAAAACTTGTATCGTCTTCCTCGTTCAAAACTACTTCCTTCAAAACTTTTATTTTCTCTCAACACTGCTCGGGATAAAAATGTTATCAGCTGGGGATAACACTGCTGGGGGAATTTTCATTCCTTCAAAACTGGTGCTTTATTTTTCCGAAAACTGTCGGGGATGACACTGACCTTTTGCTTTTTTTGAACACAAGTTTCATCCTTTTGTTCTATCCGCTGGGGATGCAAATTCCTTCATTAAAACTTGTTGTTTCCTTCCTTCAACACTGCTGGGGATAACACTGGTTCAAAGTTCCCTTCCCTTAAGGCTTGTCTTATCTTCCTTATTCCCCAAGCGGATACTTGATTTTCCAGAAAATTTTCAAAATAAAAAGAAAATTTTCTGCCCCAGTTTGATAATCTTCCTTGTGGCGCGCCTTTCCGCCTTCAATGTTATTTCCTTTACCTACTTCAAATCAAAGAAAATTTGTTAGTTTAAAACGTGGTGAGTGGTTGTGCCACTCCTGCTGGGGATGGTTTTTCCCTTTATCCTTCCCTGCTCTGCGTTCCACTACACTATCAAAACTTGCTGGGGATGATATTATTTGCTGGGGATGATATTCCTGCTGGTCTTAGAACGACTTGCCCCGCTTTGTGTTGTCTGTCCATCTTGAAACTTGGCCGATAACTTCCTACCTTCTTGACGATTCTTTATTCACAAACCTCTCACCGTTGTTTTCCATTTTTATCCTCTTATCTGACCCCGTATCTTTTCCATGACAGCTGGTTCCCCTGGAAGATTTTGCAATGTTTTGCTGATAAACCACTTTCTTCGTTCATCCGTGTCACTGAAAATACCCTTTTCTGCTGGGGATGTCCCCTTTCTTTTGTGGAATATCTCGGGAACGAGCATTTCCCCGACCTTTGAGTCACATATGAATTTCCCAAATCATACCCATCGCTCTCGGCGTTGTTCTTTCTTGATTTGTTCACGGGCCTTGGCCTTGAGGTCTATAACCTTTGATTTCTACGGGGGATATCCTTCTTGACACTGGTCCATCCCTTTGTCAATCTCCTCTTGCTGGGGATATCCTTCTTGACACTGGCCTTGATCTTGTTCCTTCCTGGCTTATACCACTTGGATGTACTAGTCTGATCTCGTCTTGCATAATTGGAAAACTGATGGGAGATTTTGAAGTCATTTCTTACTTATCTTGACCAAACAGACTCTGCTAGGGAATTTTTCGATGAAAGGAGAGAGATAAAAGAAAGGGATGACTCTCTAACCAGAAAACTATAAAATAAAAACCTATCAAACGCGGATACCAACTCTAATGGCCATGACATACACACGTTCCCTATCCTCCGTCGTTAATCGTCTTTCATAATCTTCGTCTGGTGATTTCACATTTGATTCTCAATTTTTATTCGACTTGTAGTGCCCGGAGGGTTTTCACTATCAAGCCTCTCTCATTTTGTTTTTTCTCTCAACTCACAGTCGCCTCAAGGTGCCCGTGAAGGTTTTCACCAACAAGACTCTCTCGTTTGTATTACTTTTCAGCTGGGGATCGGGGTATTACCGCTAAGACTCTCTCATATTTCTTTTCTGCTGGGAATCAGAGTGTTATGCTCTGATAAGACTCTCTCATTTGCCTTACTTTGACTCTTTTGAAGACTGATCAGAAGGTCTTTCTTTGGACCGTAATGTGGGATTTGGTAGGGCTAGAAAGAAAGGGTACTTGAAGGCTCAAAAACACATCAATTTGGTTTAAAATTACAACCTTCGGAACTAGATTTATTTATCATAAATACAACTTTTGCCCCAATTTCTTGCTTGGGGATTTTTGATCTTTTGTTACACTATGACCGAGCCGTGAAGCGCCTACGTATCCTCTTTGAGGAATCAGGTCAAACGTAGTTCCCAATTCCTCGTTGTTCTAGTTTTCCCTTTCACTTATTATCTTTCTTTTTCTTTTTCTTTTCTTTATCTCCTTTTTGTTGTTTTGTTGTTTTCTTTTTCTTTTTCTTTCTCCTTTTCTTTTCTTATCTTTCATGTTTGTGTTTCTACTCTTTGCTACCGATTCCGAAAGAGGGGTATGAAAGAAAACAAATAAGGATCAAATGGTTAACGAAGGATAAAGTGTTTAGATAGCAGAATAAAATGCCTCCGTCATTCCAATCTTCAAAATATGCAAAGTACAAACAACACAATTAAACAAACACTCGCAACATCTTCTGATTGTGCCAGACTTGACAACCATATCCACATATTTGCCTCTTCCATTGGTTGATTTTATAGCGCTCTTGGACAACACTCTAATTCTCATTATCTGTCACGACCCTAGTTCACCAATTGTGAACACGTCATGACGGCACCTAGTCTTCGCGACCAGGTAAGCCTAACACATTGCGGAAGTAATAACATTTTCGGAATTTATAATCAAAACTAAATAACAGGAATAATGTATACAGTTGCCACCTGGCACATACACTGTAAAACTTTAAATTCTGAAACCATACCAAAGACCCGGAAACCCACGGACAACACAGGCTAAGAATAATACATAACACTGCTCTAATCATTCGGAAAGTCTATAACAAGGAAGAACAGAATAGCATCTAGCTAACTAAGGGTAGAGTGAGAGGGAGACTCTCCGGTATGCAGACGTGGCAGACATACCTTAAGTCTCCGAAATGCTCCCTGCAGCTACTGATAATGCGCCTGCGTAGAGGTACCTTAATCTGCACATGAAAAACATGCGCAGAAGAGGCGTGAGTACACCACAACGGTACTCAGTAAGTGCCAAGCCTAACCTCGGTTCGGTAGTGACGAGGAAAGGTCAGGGCCCTACTGAGGCAAAATAACATAGCAGCAAAAATATTAACAATGTAGAAGTCCGATGAGAACCAATGAACGCAGCAGTGTAATAAGTCAGCTCAATGAAATAGTAATACTACAAAGATAGAACAGAAAACGCAGAGTAAACACAGCTAAATTACAAGAATACCGACGAGGGTCTCCCAGGATACCGTCCTGTAGCCCTTTTCTCAACTGTCCAGTGGATCTCCCGGGATACCGTCCCGTAGTCCAATTCTCATATCAACATCAAGGATCTCCCGGGATACCGTCCCGTAGTCCAAAAGTAAAAGTGTAGGTAGGATCTCCCAGGATACCGTCCCGTAGTCCCAAAATAAAAAGTGCAGGGGAATCTCCCGGGATACCGTCCCGTAGTCCCAAAATAAAAGTGCAGGGGGATCTCCCGGGAATCAAACCCGTAGTCCCAAAGTAAGCAAACAAGGGGTAGCTCCCGGAATTTCCGCATCCGTAGTCCCAATGTAAATGCGCAACCAACATCAGGGAAATATTCAGAAATTGAAGTGCAACAATACAAGGCAACAAATAATACTGGCCTAACATGCTCCACGTAATCACAGTTAAGACAATTTAAACAAATAGGCGACTTGGATCAATTAAATATGCTCTTCTACGCCAGCACAAGCTATAATAGCAAGTAAGGTAAGGCAAATATGAAAGCAAATCCAAATTAAGTATTTAAGTAAAAATTCGGGTTTCAACAATTAGCTCAAGTACGTGCTCGTCACCTCACGTACAAGGCATTCAATTACCAATTATCACATCCTAAGAGATGAAGTCCCCCACACAAGGTTAGACAAGACACTTACCTCGAACCGGTGCAAAATCAACTAAGGAACGATGCCTTTGCCACGAGTATCCGACTCTAAATGGCCCAAATCTATTCAATACAATTACATATCATAAATAATATTGTAAACAACTGATACCACTGTTAAAATTAAAGCTAGGGCGCGAAAATAGGTAAAATGACCAAAATGCCCCTCCAGCCAATGTCTCGGAATCGAATAATTTTCACATTTTTAGAAACCTCGTACTCTTACGAGTCTAACTATGTAAAAATCTCCCAAATCGGAGGTCAAATTCCCACTCAAAATCACAAAATTAAGCCTAAGAAAATTCACCCATTTTTCTCAATTTTAGACCTTGAAATTGAATTCAAATGGTTGATTTAGCTAGGAAATGATAGAATATAACTAGAAGGGATTAAAGCAACGTTACCCAATGATATTCTCTTCAAAATCTACTCAAAATCGCCTTCTCCCGAGCCCTCAATTGATTTTTATAACTTTGAAATAAACCCTCGGATTTTTCCCTTTTTCAGACCAGTGTTTTCCGCTTTTGTGATGCAGGGACCGCTTTTGCGGTGGGAATAGCCGCTTTTGCGGTTCAACTTAAGAGGGCAGGGACCGCTTTTGCGGACTAAAAACCGCATCTGCGGTTCCGCTTACGCAGGAAGGCGAAATTTTGCTTATGCGGAAAGATGGCCGCTTATGCGGCTACGCTTCTGCGTTGAGGAAACCGCTTATGCGGCTCTGCTTCTGCGGCTCCAGGACAGCAGAAGCGAAAATACCAGAAACCTGCTGCAACTTTTTCCTTCTAACTCCAAACTTTGCCCGTTGAGCATCCGAAATCATCCCGGGACCCCCGGGACTCCAACCAAAAGCACCAATACCACCTAATACCTTATTCGAACTTGTACCAATCCTCAAAACACCTCAAACAACACCGGAAACCTGATTAAATCAAGGATTCAAGCCTAAGAACTTCAAATTCTATCAAAATATGCTTTCGATCTAAAACCTAACTAAACCTTGCCCGAATGACCTGAAATTTTTCACACACATCCCAAATGACATGACGGAGCTACAGAAACTTCCGAAATTCAAATCCGACCCTCGGATCAAAAACTCACTATCAGGTCGGAAACTCCAAAAATTCAAACTTCGGCATTTCAAGCCTAAATGAGCTACGAACCTCCAAATAACATTCCGAACATGCTCCCAATCCCGAAATCACCTAAGGGAGCTAACGGAACCATCAGATTCCCATTCCGAGGACGTCTTCACACTGTTCCAAATACGGACCATTTTTAACTCTTAAGGTCTCATTTAGGGACTAAGTGTCCCAAAACACTCCGAATCCTAATACCGAACATCCCGACAAACCAAAATAGCAAAAATAAACTTAGGGAAAGCAGTTAATGGGTGATCGGGGCGTAAATTCCAAAAATGACCGGCCGGGTCGTTACACTTTCCTACACTTAAACATTCGTTCGTCCTCGAACGAGCATAGAGAACATACCTGAAGTAGCAAAAAGATGAGGGTACTGGCTGCGCATATCCCGCTCGGTCTCCCAAGTCGCCTCCTCAGCCGGCTGACCCCGCCACTGGACCTTCACTGAAGCGATGTTCTTTGACCTCAACTTTCTGATCTGCCTATCCAAAATGGCCGCTGGCTCCTCAACATAAGATAGCTCCTTGTCCAGCTGGACTGAACTGAAATCCAACACGTGCGACGGGTCACCCTGATATCTCCGGAGCATCGAAACGTGAAATACCGGATGAACTCCGGCTAGGCTGGGAGGTAAGGCAAGCTCATAAGCAACCTCCCCAACTCGCCTCAAGATCTCAAAAGGCCCAATAAATCTCGGACTAGCTTCCCTCTATTTCCAAATCTCATTATGCCCTTCATAGGCGAGACCCAAAG
This sequence comes from Nicotiana glauca, assembly GCA_026770625.1. NCBI lineage: Eukaryota > Viridiplantae > Streptophyta > Magnoliopsida > Solanales > Solanaceae > Nicotiana > Nicotiana glauca. The sequence goes on from MU695948.1 coordinate 17,475, forward strand.
CAGAACCCGCTCGCCAACCATATATGCCACGTCACGAACCTTCTTGTATGTATAAGTCTTCTGTCTGGACTGGGCTGCACGGAGTCTGTCTTGAATCACTTTAACCTTGTCCATCGCATCCTGAACCATCTCTGTGCCCAATAACCTGGCCTCACCCGGCTCAAACCAACCCACTCGAGATCTACATCTCATACCATATAAGGCCTCATACGGCGCCATCTGAATGCTGGACTGATAGCTGTTGTTATAAGCAAACTCCACCAGTGGCAGGAAATGGTTCCATGACCCTCCAAACTCAATCACGCACGCACAGAGTATATCCTCCAGAATCTGAACAGTGCGCTCGGACCGTCCGTCCGTCTGGGGGTGGAATGTCGTGCTCAACTAACTCTTGCTGCACGGCTCTCCAGAATCGCGATGTAAATTGAGTGCCTCTGTCTGAGATGATAGAAACTGGAATACCATGCAACCGGACGATC
>MU695950.1:20137-58002 GCA_026770625.1 Nicotiana glauca
ACCGTGAAATTGGGCTCGATGCTCCGTCGTTAGTCATCTTTCACAATCTCCGTCTGGTAATTTCCCATCTGATTCTCAATCCTTATTCGACTTGTAGTGACCGAAGGGTTTTCACCATTAATTCTCTTTCATTTTGTTCTTTCTCTCAACTTACAGTTTCATCAAGGTGCCCGTGAAGGTTTTCACCAATAAGACTCTCATTTTGATTTCACTCAGCTCCCGTCGCCTTACGGTGCCCGTGAGGGTTTTCACCAATAAGATTCTCTCATTTTTATTATTTTTTTGCTTGGATCAGAGTGTTGCCCCTGACATGAATCACCGTTACTTGCTCGACTTGGAATCTCTCAAAGACTGATCAAAAGGTCTTTATCTGGACCGTAATATGGGCTTTTAGATAGGATTAGAAAGAAAGGGTATCAAAAGGCTCAAGACAATTCAAATGGGTTCAAAATTACAACTTTCGGAATCAAATCTCTTGCACAACCACAACTTCTGCCCCAGTTTCTTGCTTGGGGACTTCTGGATTTTTATTTTGATGGGACCGAACTGTGAGGCTGCCTACGTATCCTTAAAAGGAATCAGGTCAAATGTAGTTCATGTCATAGGAATTACTTTGTTTGTTGTGATCTTTCTTTTCTTTTTCTTTTTCCCTTCTTTCCTTCTTTTTGTTGTTTTTCTTCTCTTTTTTCCTTCTCTTTTCATTCTTTTCATTCTTTTCTTTCTATTTTCCTTTACTTATCTTTTGTGCTTGCATTTCTGAACTTTGCTTACTGATTCCAAAAGAGGGGTATAAAAGAAAACAAATAAGGCTCAAAGGGGTAACGAAGGATAAAGTGTTTAGATAGCAGAACAAAATGCCTTCGTCATTCCAATCTCCAAAACATGCCAAGTACAAAAACACAATTAAACAAACCAAGGAAAATATTTGTAACATCTTTTGATTGTACCAGACTTGATAACCATATCCACACATTTGCCTTCTACATCTGTTGAATACAAAGCACCATTGGACAACACTCTCACTCTCCTTACCATGAACGGCCCCTGTCAATTTGGAAAACTTGCCTTTAGCTTCAACCCGATGTGGCATGATCCATTTCAATAGGGTTTTTTTATGTTCTATCTGCCCTAGTTTCACATGGTTCGGGCTTCAGATGATCTCAAAGTGCCCAAATTTGTTCTTATTTCCCTCAAGTGCTCCTGTCATCTTCAAAATTGTCTCATTGCTTCCCGGCTAAACTAATTTTTAAAGATCAGGATGAGAATTATGATGTGCATGTCATGTCACTAGAACCAACATGAAAAGAACTATAAGAGGAGAAGAGAACTAAACAAAAATGACTAGAAATAGCAGAAAACAAAGAATTGCATTAGACAGACGGGGAAAGAGTTTGGACAACAAAACAAGCACAATAAACTGGGGTACAACCCTTGGAACAAACTTAGACAACACCAAACGAGATACTACGACCAAAGGAACTAGACAAAATAAAAGGATAGAAGGGTTTTGAGTTACAAGACAATATCCAGATTACAACCCTGAAATAACCTGGACAACAGAAATGACAACAAACTAAGCCACCAAAGCTCCTCTCCGGCTGACCAAGAAATGAAGCGTCTTTCCAATTACCAAGCACGGTATCTTTGCCACTGAATTCTATATCAACAATACTAGGAACTTCACAAGTCTTCATCACATTATTCTTAACAAGTTACTTTTGGGTTCCTTTTGCCGACTCGTTTTTAAGATCAACCTCTAATAGCGTTGAAAGCTTAGTAGCACGTGGGCCTCCGAAGATCCCAGAAGAGTTCTCACATTCTTTTTCAAAATAAATCATACCCACCATATGCGTCTCATTATGCACAGGTGATGGACTTTGGCTAGTGTCTATTGCATCCGGATTTTGCACGACAATGTCGCCTACATCAATAAGATTCTGAATCGCATTCTTCATATTCCAACACTTCTCTATGTCATGCCCGGGGCATCTAGGCAATATGCACACCTTTGAGAAAATCAAACTTCTTTGGAAGAGGGTTTGGCATTTTTATCTGGATCGGCTTCAACATGTCCAATTTCCTTAGCCTCTAGAACAGACTGGCATATGACTCTCCCAATGGAGTGTAGGTTTTCTTCTTCCGTATCCTCTAGTTATTAAATTCTTGATTGGGCCGGAAACCTGATCCAGGGGGTTTTCGATAGGCTCGTGGGAATAGATAGGCATTTTGTGGAGCTGGGTACTGGTAAAGTGGTGTATGACTTTGGGAGTTTTGTGGAGAGAAGTAGCATCAGGGAGGGTCATCTGGTGCATAAGGATATCCACGGGAACGATGTCGAGGCTAGAAGTGTCGATCCGGATAGCCCATCGGATCATCTTTTCTATTTTTCTTTCTTTCCCCCAAGCTTACTGGGATGTTCTGAATGTCTTTCGAACAACTCATGATTTTGCCTGACTTGATTCCCTCGTCTACTAGCTCCCCCATTTTTAACACCATTAAAAGGCTTACCCAAGGCCGGGATCAAATGACTGAAGTAGGTGGGTCCTTGGGCTTGTAGGAAAAGCTCAACCATTTCTTCTTCACCAATCGGGGTACTGACTGGAGCAGCCTGCTCCCTCCATCTGAGCCCAAACTCTCTAAAGCTTTCCTCCGGCTTCTTTTCCATTCTAGATAGGGAGGAGCGGTCTGGGGTAGTGCTTAATTTGTATTGAAATTATCAAAAAAATCTTGAGCCATATTACCCAGTGTAGGCCATTTACCGACATCTTGACAAGTATGCCAGTATAAAGCTGCCCCAGTCAGACTCTTACTAAAATATGCCATCAACAGATCATCTTTCTCTCCAACACTTCTCATTTCACTGAAATAGACCCTCAGGTGGGCTACGAATCTCCACACACATCATACAATTTACATTTTGGCACCTTGAACCCCGCGGGCAGGCAAACATCCAACGCAGACAATTCTTTGTAAGCCATGCTACCTTGGTCTCCCCTTCCTTGCTTGTTCTTCAAGGATTTTTCTATGCCTTTTAGCCTATTGGGTGTCTCATCTCGCCCTTCTCTTCCTGTGACTTTCTTATGTTCTGCATGAAGCTCATCCTGAGGGCTCTGCTTATATAAGTTAGGATACTTGTGGGCAACTTCTACGGGGTAGTATTGGTCATCATGAGCTTTGAGTAGGTATTCTTTGTCGGGAATAGTGGATATGACAGGAGGGCAATTTTGGGGAGAGGTAATTGGAGGACGACTGATGGAGCTACTAAGGTGGTTGGGAACGCTGTGATAAGCGGGTGTATCTGGAAAGTATGGAGGATCATCTGGCATTGTGTCCGGAATTTGGGTAAGGGCAACATCTAGGAAGCTAGGTGGTGGAGGGGTGGTGCCTTCCCAGTCATCCAAGCCTGATACATGTCCGCCATGTATTGTCTTAACATCTTTACCTCTTCAACCAACTCATTGTCTAGTTCAACCAACTGCTTTCGGGCACCGGTATCAACCAACTCAGTTCTATTGTTGTCTGCCATTACCTTTTGACTTTGTGTTGTAGAGAAGAGTTACCACTTTAAAACCCACAACCAACCACCCTTCTGCTATATATAACAAAATGAAGCCATCACGTTAGCGTTAGGGCATTTAACATAAGATAATCTCACTTTATGTGCAATGCACCTAGCCACAATTATTGGTTGTAAAATGACTTCGAGGGTACAAAGGTCAGTTGGAATCATCCCAATTTGTTCATTTCAACCTCTCTTTTCTCTGCTTTTCTAGCACATGCTTGCTCATTTTCCTTCCTTTTTTTCCCTTCTAATTATCACTCTTTTGTTTCCTCTCATTTCTCACATCCCATGATTTCACCTCTCTTTATTCCTTTTTCCCTCTCTTTTTCTTTTTTTCCCCTTTTTTCTTTTCTTTTTTCTTTTTTTAAAAAATAATTCGATAGAACCCTACGTAGGCTGCCTACGTATCATGACCCCGAATGAATCAGATCTTTGCGTAGTTCCGGAAGATCGAGAATAAAGTAAACAAACTAACATTTTTTTTTCTTTTTCTTTAATGACTACTCTGATGAGAAAAGAGAAATAAAAGAAGCAAATCCCTTTTTTGAATTTTCTAAAATAAATGTTCTATGACCTATTCTAAACTCAAGCTTGACGGGCATGTTTTTTTTCCTTTGAAATAAATACTCTATTAAGGAAAAACTCTAGAAGAGAAAGATATTTTTTGATTCTTTTTTTTAAGAAGAAAATCTAAAGAATAAACCACAGAAAAATATTTTGAAATTTTCATTTGATATCCTGATGCAAGATTTCGAAACAAGCAATGAAGAAGATAAAATAAAATATTTTTGAATTTTAATTTTGATTGCCTAAAGAAGAATTTCTAATGATAAACAAAAGATAAAGTGTGTTTTTTTCCATGTACAATATTCTAAAGTTCTAATGAAAATAAAAAGATTTTTTTTTAAATTTTTCACTAATTTTCCCAAGAAATACCTCAAAAGAAAATCTTTTTGGATTTTGGAATTAATACCTTAAAGAAGGCTTTTAAAGAAGTACTAAAAGAAAATTCTCTTTTTTTTTAATTTTGGTCCTAATATAGTAGAGGAAATATAAAAATAATTTTTATTTTGATATTAATTGCCTAAAGGAAAAACAATCTCAAAGGAAATTTTTTTTCATTTCTAGAATTAATATTCTAAAGAAAACTTATAACGAAAACGCAAAATTTCTTCTTTTTTTTTTTTTTAACTTGTAAAACATTTTCAAATACAAAATAAGAAATACAATAACAAAAGACTAGGCAAACTTAACTAGACTATTACAAACTCTAACATCACCTACAAGACGGAATAGTACTAAACAGGACTAGAAAGTAAAATATAAACAATTGACTCAAAAACATAAAATGGCTCCTCGAGCAGCTCCTGAATGCAGTGATCCTGGGGTATCTGTCACGCTCAAATTTCGGTAAGTAGATCCACACTTGTATGAAAAAATTCAAACCAACACTAGGTGAGACAATAACACTCCCTGTTGGACACATGCAAGACATGATTGCAAGGATTTTTTTTTTTAAAATTAACCTATGCGGATAAAAGTGACTAAAAATGCAAGATTTGGCTAAGACCCCGCGAATCCAAGAACCTAAACTCAATAGGAAGACCGGACCCTATGTGGGTTGTCTACGTATCACGCCCCGAAAGACGAGAATCAGGTATGCGTAGTTCGGGCAGATTGGATACGGGCGAAAATTAAAAAAAAAAATAACTAACTTAGAGAGAACATATTTTTTGCCTTTTTATTGAAAATGATGAAACATGCAAAATCTTTTTGAATTTTCTTTTCCCCTTTTAATTTTTAATTTTTCAAAACTGATAAAAAGTGCAAAAATCTCTTTTTTTTGAATTTTGAAGCTCTCTTTTTTAACAACATAACTGGGCTCAACTTGCTTTATCTTCATACTTCACTCTCTCCTTTTCTTTTTCTTTATTTTTCTTTTTTTTTTTTCATTTTTCATTTGCCCTCAGCTATCATTAGTCCGACAAATGATCCTTTTACTCTTGAATAAATGCAATATGTAGCACATAGGATGCATCAAGATGGTATGTTATTTTGGATACACCTGTCCTAGACGGACCCAACCCTTGTGTTGAGTCCCCTAAGTCAAATGCACGTGATGCAACAAATGCTCCTACTAGGGATCTAGCATGAGACTGAGTTATTCTAGGTTTAAAAACCTGGGTTTATTTGTTTTAGACCTGGCTTACCCGAGCGGACAACTCGAGCCGGGAGGGGGGAGGGGGAACGTACCGGGAATACAGAAGCTTCGCCGGCTTTGCAACTTGTCTAAAACTCATTCTAAATTTGGGATATGACTATAATAGAATAGAAGTCACACGAAGTGCACACTCATCCATGATTTAGAAGACTCGGAGAGAAGAGGGTTTCGTAGCAATTTATATACAATTCACAGAATATCAACGCGGTAAAAGCAGCAGTTAGCACATTAGGCCCAGACATGTAACAAAATCAGATAAAGTCAAATATAACAATTTATCTAAGCTCAAATTCTTGAACTCTGAACCGAAGTTCTGGGTTCTTATCCCCAGCAGAGTCGTCAGAGCTGTCACACCTCCTTTTTCTACTACACCCCCAGAAAGGGTATAATAAAGGGAGTTTTTCCAATTAAAGGACAATTGAAATGGGATTTGTTTTATTAACAGTTTTAGAGTCGCCACTTGAGAGATTTATGGTGTCCCAAGTCACCGGTTAAAATCTCGAATCGAGGAAAAGAATGACTCTGTTTAACAGTCCGCAAACCAGAAATCCGTATAAAGATTCTGTTAACTCGGGAGAAGCTGTTAGGCATTCTCGAGTTCCATAGTTCTAGCACGGTCGCTCAAGTGTTATATTCGGCTTAATTATCTGATTTTAGAACATTTGAACCTATGAGCAAATTTTAACTTATAACCGCTTTTGTTCATTTTCAAAGAAGATTGAACGTCGTTTAAAATATGTCTTTGGATTATGTCACAGGAAATGCACCCGCAATCCGAAATACATTTTATTCAACGTTTTAGAATTTGGATTTAGGTCACATGTAATGCATTCCCGAGTTTAGGAAGGTAATGTTATTAAAATACGCGCCTAAAGCAACTACGCGTTGTTAACTTTGTGAAGACTATGGAAATTCACTAAATGACACGCCTCGAATTCTAAGTATTTTAAAAGAAAGGATTAAATGAGAGACACACATTTGAAATTTTATTTGGTGCGGCGCACCTCTAACTATTTCAATTAAAAGGCTCCTAAACTAGCTCATGAGGGCCATAGAATATCTTCACTAATATGGCACACCCCGGAATTAATTAAAGAAGTTCAACTACGGAACATTAAGGGGTGAGAATTCTACCATGGTTTAGGCTAACCGCTTATTTTAAATAAAAGGGAGGGTTAACGGCTGAGGATTGGGCTTAGCATGAGGCCCAATAGCCCACGCACTTGAAGACTATTCCCAAATGGCAATCTCATCTCCATTCCATGCTGGGCCCAGGAAGAAGCCCAGGTGAAGACTGAACAGCCTCAGCAGACCATGAAGCACCATAGATCAAATCCACATGGGTGTCTATTGATATCATTTGCAATTACTGATCAAGTCATTTTCAAAGAAAATCCGCCAATTAATAGTTGAAAATTCACAATTGAACTATTCTAAATACTAACATGTTATTATTCAAGCCACATGTCACCTAAGTAAGTCCAAAATCATATCTACAATTTGAGCTAACATTTTCAGAGAAATAATCATCAGACCCTTGCCATTTTGAGATATCATGTATTTTATCACTTAGAAACCAAATACATAACTAAAAGAGAGTGTTTACTAACAAGAATTCACATCAATGCATCTATACACATTACTTGAATAAAACTGGGGTGGTATCCTCACATAAACATTAAATCCTACAAACTTGTGTGCTCTAAAACCAGGCCTGTTACTGCGTCATGGCCCTCATATAGGTGGCCCCTGCATTCTTCAGGCCGAACATTATCATTTTGTAACAATACATCCCCCATGGCGTGATGAAAGCCGTTTTTTCAGAATTTTCTTCATCCATCCAGATCTGATGGTAACCGGCGACACAATCCACGAATGAAATGTATCTCATGCTTGGCGCAATTGTCAATCAAGATGTGTATATTTTGCGAGGGGAAGTCATCTTTCGGACTGGCTCGGTTGAGATCCCGGTAGTCGACACAGACTCTGACCTTCCCGTCCTTCTTTGGTAATGGTACAATGTTGGCTAACCATGTCGGGTATTCAACTACCCTGAGGACCTTAGCTTTGACCTGCTTGGTAACTTCTTCCTTGATTTTCAAACTCATATCAGGCTTGAACTTCCTGAGCTTCTACTTTACCGGCGGACATGTCGGATCAGTTGGCAGTTTGTGAGCCACAATAGACGTACTTAGACCAGTCATATCGTCATATGACCAAGCAAATATGTCCTCATATTCCCTTATAAATTCTGTGTATTCCTTCATTTCTAATGGCGATAAATGCACGTTGATTCGTGTTTCCTTGACATTTTCTGCATCTCCCAAGTTAACAATTTCTGTCTCGTCCAGGTTGGACTTAGGTCTTTTCTCAAAGTTCTCTACTTCTTTGACAATTTCCTCTGGTATATCATCATCCTCTGAATCAATGTCTGTTTGTTGCATTGTCTCATCGCATGTCACAGTCATTGGTTCTTCAAGATAAGTAATAGTAATGTCTGAGGCTCACCGGGCTCTGGTTGTTTTGATAGACCAGTTATTGGGGCGTGCTCCTCTACTTACGGCATGTATGGAAGGGCCTTCCTCCCCCTCCTCCTCAAGGATAACACATCAATCCATATCGTTGTCTTCAAAAAATAAGTTTTTCACTGCTGCGAGCGCCTCTTCTTCATCCGTCCCATAGACGATGTTAGCCTATTGGAAAGTCTGCTCTAGTGGGTAGTAAATACCACTCCATGGCGGTGACCAGTTGTTGAACTCTTACCAAGTGTATTCGTATCCTAGACCGAAAGTAGTGTCGTGCTTCTTGAGCTTTATGGGTTTAGCAATCCCCTGGAGGTTCTTGCCAAGCCCCTTGCCAGGTTCTTAACCACTCCAGTTCAATATACTATCAATCTTGTTGTCCCACAATTTATCTTTGTCGACAGCATTGACTCGCTCGATGTGGTGGTAGGTTTCCCCACCTAACTTCCTTGTTCCCCTTATTGCCGGAATGGTCTGACGACTGTATATAGGCTTGCTGCCATCACCGTGAATGATCACTTCCTAGTGATTCCATTCAAATTTTAGAACCTAATGTAACGTCAAACCAAAACCCCTGCAGAATGAATCCAAGGGCATCCTAACAGGAGGTTGTAGGATGCGGGCATATCTATTACTTGGAACTCAACATCAAACCAGGTTGGCCCCATTTGAAGAAACAGACTGATTTCACCGATGGTGGCCCTCTGGGATCCATCAAAAACTTTTATGTTAATAGATCTTTCTTTTATCTCGTGCAAACCTTTTGTCAACTTCTTGAGCATTACCAGAGGACAGATGTTAAAGCTGGATCCCCTATCAACCAGGATCCTAGTGATAAAGTAGTCTTCACATTGCACGGTGATATGCAGGGCTTTGTTGTGACCCAGCCCTTCAGGTGGCAGCTCGTCCTCATAGAAGGTGATTTTGTGGTTGTCTAATACCTATCCCACCATATTAGCCATTTCCCCGCCAACGATGTTGTTTGGTACGTAGGCTTCAACCAGCACCTTCAACAGAGCATTTTTGTGTGTCTTGGAATTTTGTAGTAGTGAGAGGATGGATATCTATGCTGATATTTTGTTCCACTGGTCAATGACTAAATACTCCTTGGCCTGTATCTTTCTCCAGAGGTCGTCTGGACCTGTCTCGATACTCGGCATCCGGTTGGAGGCCTGCTTGCTGGACTCAGCTAGGTATTCAGGGGTATAGACTATCCCCGTTCTTATCATTCCTTGTGCTACAATAGTCTCTTCGAACCTGACCTTGCCTTTCCTCCTAGCCTCGATTATGTAATCAAAGGATATAGATTTTGTATGGAATGATGGCATGACATACATTGCCACTGGGATTGGTGCAACCACCTTTATTTCGAATGGGATACGTTCTTTGGGTGGTAATACGACAACTTCAAATGGTGCTGGTGCCTTTGCTGCTGGAGCTGCTTAGAACTCAAGAGGGATAGACACATCTACCTCAGTGACCTCAGATGGTTAGATCTAGACCCTGATGGGGTTAAGAGTAACTGCTGGCTTCTTTGGATCATTGCCCTATGTGATCAACCCGATGGATCCGTCAGGATCCCAATCATCTTCTACCTCAATCATGTGAATGCCCCTACCTTTATGGTCTGGCAGAGGGTTGTTGCGAACATTTAGGGCGGGTTCCTTTCCCATAATAACCTTATTATCGATCAGCAACTGGATCTTATCTTTTAAGGAGCGGCAATCGTCGAAGGTGTGTCCCTTCATGCCGGAAGGTATGCACAAGACTTTTTTGGGTTGACCCACTGAGAAGGATTATCTAGGGTTGAAGTAGGAATAGGGGTGACATAGCTGGCGGCTTTGAGTCTCTCATATAATTGGTCAATGGGTTCAGCAATGGTTGTATATTGTTTGGGAGGCATGCGATCAAAATTTGGTCGTGGTCTAGGGAGGTTTCGATGAGTAGGAGGTGACTAATAGTGGAATGGTTGAGTATCGTAATCTTGGTAGACATGTGCGGGTTGGGAATATCTGGGTAACGTAGGCTGATATATAGAAGGTGGAGGTGGTTAATAGACGGGTGGTGAGGATGCTTGGTAGTTTGGAGTGGGATGATATGTAAGTGGAGGTGTCGGGTATGTTTGGGTACTTGATAGGAGATTTGGTTCTTTGTGCAACCATCACGGCTCCTACGTCCCTCTTTTTGGACACACCACCGGACTGCAAGGCCTTATTTGTAGCTTGCAAGGCCTCAAAGTTTGTAACCATACCGCTCTTAATGCCTTCTTTAAGTCGTTCCTCCAGTTTGATAATGTCAGAAAATTTGTGGCTTTTGATCATCATTAGTCGCTCATAGTATTGCGGGTCTTGGGCCCGGACAAAGAATTTGTTCATTTGTTCCTCCTTTAAGGAAGGTCTAACCTTAGCAGCTTCAGATCTCCAGCGAGTAGCATACTCACGAAATGTTTTTGTACGCTTCTTCTTCAGATTCTTAATGTAGAATACATCCGGCACATTTTCTGTGTTAAATCTGAACCTGTCATGAAATCAGAGGCCATACCTACCCAACTTGACCATTTCTTAGGATCCTAGCTGATGTATCAAGACATCATATCTCCTTTTAGACTCCTCATGAACAACTTCATGCAGATTCTCTCGTCTTTTCCTACCCCAACCAACTTGTCACAATACATCCTCAAATGGACCCTGGGATCACATGTACCGTCAAATATCTCGAACTTTGGAGGTTTGTACCTCTTGGGCAGTTCGAAATCAGCTGTATGCAGAGATCTTCATAATTCAACCCTTCAATTCCCTTGTTTTCTTCAACGCCCTGGATCCGGCTAGTCAATTTCTTAAGTTCTCCAGCCAGGTTCCTGATAAGCAAATCTTTATCATCAGACTCAGATGTTCCTAAGATGGGTTCGGTGGAGTGTGGCATGGTCTCCATGTATATGGGGGTGTTGTAGTGGGTGTGGGAGTGGTCATTTGTGGAGTTTTGGAGTTCTGGGAGGAGCAATAGGGTGTTGTTTGTCGTATTGCAAGTGTTGCATTGGGTCTTTGGTGGAACAGTAAGGGGAGCGAGATGATTTTGTTATTTTGGTATGTTTTGGGGTGGTGTAGGGTTTTGAGTATTGGGAAAGGTGATATCTGGGGTGCTGAACGAGAATGACAAACTTGCCAGATTCCGAACCTGGTCGAGCTCAACCTGGAAATTTAGAAATTTCTGTTCAAGGTGGCATACATCTTCCTTGGGAACCTGAGTACCATGACCATTAGTGACTTCTACCCGTTCAGTTGAATTCTCCTTTCTGACACTGTTCAAATCTTCCATTTGCCCTTTTGTTCTTGTTCTTAACAGGACTTAGAGGAGGAGTGGGTGGAGGGCCCTTGGATCTTGTGGAATAGGATGACGTTGCCAAAGTGCTCGAACTAACCTTTGGGGAGGGGAATAACAAAACAAAAATAAAGAAAAATGTAACCAAGTTAGTTAGGTTTTATAAAAAGCGTTGCAATATTTAAACACATAGTGCGAGAATGCAAATCACGTTCTAATTTAGGGACCTCTTTATGCCCGAGGCAGGCCTAGCGATAATTAATTTGGAGAGCTCAAAATGCTAAATGCCTAATTTTATTGATAGAAAATAAAACAAATCCCAAATCGACACTAAACATCAGGAAATAAAAGTCACTAATGGCCATTGGGCTTATTACATTTTATATAGCGAAAAGATAAACTCTTATCTACTTGGTCCCTGAAGAACCTTCCCCAGATTCGGCATCCTTGGCTCCGTCGAACAGCTTCCCCAGTTCGCGAAGTCCTAGCAATAGGTAAGCCCTGGCTAGATGTCCGCCTTCATTTCCTTCTGCATTCTGACAGTCTTCGACTCTCTTGAGAAACTTTCTTTCCAACTCCATTATGCCTCGCTCCAAGTATCCTAGTCGCTTGTTGGCACTGACAGCTATGTCCTTCCACCCCTCAATTAACTTCTGATTGGCTTCTTGTATCTCACAGCGCTCGCTTTCGCACTCCTGGATCCTCTTGCGCAGTTGGTTGTATTTGACTTGTGCCTCAGCCTTTTCATCTATGACCCTGTGACCTCGAACAAACCCAGGCTGGCCCAGACCATCATGATTATCCTCCAACCAGCCAAAATAGTAGGGAGCACAACCAGTATGGTATCTATCTGGTTCGATGGTATCCCTCCCCATGATGATCTTGCAGTGCCACATATGCTGAGTTTGGCACTTGTAAGGGCTATCATCATCCTGGAAGTCAGCTCAGAAGTGACTCATCTTGTTGACCCTGGGTACAATCTGCATCCAACCAGATTTCCCCATAACCCGAAGAGGGACGTAAGGGTTTGTTCCTCTCAGACCGATCAATATTAGGAAAGGTGCGTGTCTGGATTGGACGATGAATTCCTCGGCCAGAAACAACATCCATTGTACTTGCTCCTCGGTCAAATTATCAAACAGTTCGACCCATCCTTTAGCATCCTCCGACTGAGCAAACATATCGGCGATATAATTCATTCGCTTTGGGTAATGGAAAGCAATGTGATTTTACCAGTCCCTTCGCTGAATCTTTTGTCGGTGTTCACCTTTTTTGAGATGCTCCATGAGCTAGAGTTGAAGTAGCAAATTGCAGCTTGCGAAGTGACTTGCTCCCTGTTGACACTTTTCTAGGGCTTGGTATATTTCCGCAATGATCATGGGAACAATGCTAAATGGTTGCCCGCCAATTCCTTCCATTAAGGTCTTAGTTACTATGGCCAGTCTGGTGTGGATTCTTACTTTCTTCATTGGAAACACGATCAACCCCAGGAAATAAAACATGGATACAAAGACCCTTCGGTGAATATGCCCTAATGATGTGATGGAAAACTCGTCAGGATAGGTACGGTAGGATTTTGTGACTGTACCTCTCATACAGACAGTCAAAGGGGATATAGGATTCTTTTAGGCATGTCGGTTCTGTATTCTTCTTCAGACCCATCATTTTGAGGAACCCCTTCCCTTGCGGTTCTTAGGCATCAAAAAACCCGGAGTTTCCCATACCAAACCGGCCAATCCTCCTATTTCTTCTTGCAAGAGTACCATCTCAATGTCCCCAAAGCGGAACACATCCCTTTCACAATCCCAAAATAATGTGGCAGCTTCTATGATTTTGTTGTTGGGTTGAATTTCCAGGAGGGAAGGTAGATTTCCTAGATATTTTTGAACGAGAGTCTGATCACTAAAGTGAAGATCTTTCCACCAGCTTAGCAGTCTTGGGTGGATGTTGGTAACCATGCCGAATCTGGGGATTTCGTGCCTCATTATCTACAAAATAGAAAGGGTTAGGCCCTACCCCCTACCGGACTTGACTATTTAACATCAACAATTAGCATTAAACATTTGGTTCTCCAAATAAATGCACAGAACATGATGATGTCGTTTGGGTTTAGGGAAACCCAATGGACTTTGGACAAGGCTATTTTAAAGGATCATTATGTGGACAACATAACTGTTCTGGCTAGGTTTGACCATGATGCATGTACAATTTAAATGAAGTAAGGTTTCTATGGGGTTTTAGACTGGTACCCTTGAGCGGACAACTCAAGGGGGAAGGCTCGGAACTGTCGACTACACCGTTGATCGAATAGTTTTACCGCAAATATGTCTTTCCGAATTTAGGGGGTAATGATATAGGAAGAGCGCAACCACTCATTACAAGAGTTACTATAGTATTTGTTTTGGCACGAGTGGAGTATGATATTGAGCATGATTATACAATAAATAAAAGCATGTTGACATGTATTTGCACATTAAGAAAGCGATAAATACAACAGTTTCATAATTTAAAGGAATAAAGGAAAGAAACAAAGAAGAAAAGCCAGCTTTGCTTTTTGAGAAGAAAATAAAGGAATTAAACAAGTAATTGCACATAAAGAGGGTACAAATTCACAATAACAATTTGAAATGGTAAAAAGTCTAAAATCCCCAGCAGAGTCGCCATGCTGTCGCAGCCTCTTTTTTCCCTCCTCGCTGCGGAAGAATCGGGTTTATGACATTTTGGGTATGGGGCAACTCGTTCCTTTTGGGAACTGGGTTTTGCATTTTTGGAGAGTCGTCACCTAATGATTTATGGTGCATTAGGACACCTTACAAGATTCAACTACAACTACGCTTTTGATAACCAGACATAAAGGGCTTTGAAATTATCCCAAGAAGAAGGTGTTAGGCACCCCTCAGGATCTACTAGTGTGGTTCCCGGCCAGATAGCTTTTGTGAATTTGGTGCAATTAACAAGTAAACAAATAAGGCTCAAATAAGAGGGGATTTTAATACACAAATGCTTGGAAATAAACAAAGTATGGAAGAATAATTATTAAAAGGCTGATTTTTGAAAAGAAAATCAAAATATTTTTTAAGACAAAGGAAGAAAGGGAAAGGGGGTCCTAGGTTTAATCATAATATGGATCACATCAATGCAATACCCGGTAATCACTCCTCAAAAGAGGATCTACACGTGGTATTAGCTTATCAGTCATCATATCCATATATACCCTTCCCACCCCTTAAGGTATTAACACGCGGATTGGTCTCATTCGCTATTGCATGCTATTACCCGTCCCATTCCTATCAGTCCCGGAGGCACTTAGGACTACTAATCCTGAAAGGGAGGGATATTAGGCTGACTTGAAGTTTCAAAGGTAAAAATCTAAGGCGACATACAAAATATATAAAAGACTGCACATTCAAAGGGGAAGCACATAAACACATAAGGCTCAAGTATACCTCCTCAATCAAAATAATCCAATAGCATGACTTAAACAAACAAGTAAGGTGTGATTCTAAAAAAACTTGAGGGAAGAGATCGTTATTGTCAGAGCAGCTTGGTCTATTACATGACTCAGTTAGGAAGCACGAATCAGGCCTGCCTACTGGTTGTAGAACTTAAACAAATAAAGGAAGAGACTTTAGTTTTTATTATGATTACTGCCTAAGGCTTGCCTAAGTGTTTAGGGGAACTCTTAGGGACATGCATCTATTACTGATTCTTAGCATGGTCACAGCTTAAAACGAATGGTTTGAAATCCTATAGGCATGCTTGCTAAATCGTGTTAACAAGGAGAGATTAAGCTACTTAAGCACTGGTTCAGAATAGACTGACTTTAAATTTAGACTAGTTTTAATTTCCTCAGGCGATGGTATCTACTGTTGCCGATTTTAAACCTTATGGACATAATATCTAACATTGAGTGTGAATAGAAACGAACCAGATTTTTATTTACTTGCTTTGGAAATCCCTATAGGCATGATTTCTATGAAGGGGTACTGATTTTAATGATATCTAATTTTAACCGTTTAGATCCTAACAGCATGATAGAGTAAACATAACAACAGATCCTATAGACATGATTTCTATTGTGCAGAATTAAATATGCAGAATCTCAAGTCCTATAAGCATGATTTCTAAATTGCAGAATTACACATGCAAGTCCTATAGACATAATATCTAAATGCAATTTGGGTATGCAGAATTAAAAGTAGTCCTATAGGTATATTTTCTACCCTTAACATAACCCACCCTTTTTCACTAGCCAACCCCGCTGTTTATTACTAATTATTACAAACCGATAATACTGAATTACATCAGAATAATACATAAAAGATACATCCAGAGGAAGCCTGATTCTTGGTTCCTCCCTAGGCTATGGAATAACCTGCCTTAAAATGCCATTGCTTCAAAGCCTTTCTCAGTCTTGTGTGTGTCAAAATTCCCTAAGGGTCTCAAAAGGACCCCGAGCAGTGCTCACACCCAATTACATTAACCAGAATAAAGATGTGTGCAGTGTGGAAATACCAGCCCTTGTGTGTCCAAGTTTAGAAGGAGCTCATGGGTTCCAAGGCAAGGCTCACATAAGGGGGGAAGACCTTAAGTTCTAAGAAGATAGTGGAAGTGCCGGAATAGAGTTTAAAAACTGAGGAGAAAAAAGGAAGGGCGTAACATGTGATAGGGAAATAGGAATTAGCAAAATACAGAGTTCATAACTTCATAAAAAAGGGAGTTAGGGGTTGAGGATTCAAACAGCCTATGTACTTAGGCAAAGGTCAGCTTTAGGCATGTACAGCAATAGAAGATGCTGGCATACCTATAAGCCAACCAGAACATATAACAACTAGAGAAAACATGGGGGTTATGATCCCGGGGGGGATCAAGTTTGGGTCATGGACAACAATGTTCAAGGCTGGCATGACCCAAACCAACCACAAATACCAAACACATTGAGGGTGGGGATTTAAGGTTCACAAGCCATGATAAGTAAATAACAAAACCATTAATTCAGGACAGAAAAGGCAGAATACAACATGCTTAATAATGGAACTTATTCAGATACAAACAGGAGGCAAACAAGAATGAAAGAAACAGTAAAGAAACATATTGTTATTGGTGCTGAAAATTAATCAGAACATATCAGTCAAAGAAGCAAAGTGCAGTAAAGAAAGTAAATAGGACTCCAAAGTTTAGCCTTAGCTTTCAGCCGGCTAAGCAGAGAGTAGCACAAGTAGCAATAAGCAAGAGAGAGTTTTTGAGTGTAAGTGTGTGTTCAGAACTAAAAATGTTCGTGTGTTTAAAGAAAATAGGGTAGGGTATTTATAGTTTTGAAAACGAGTGAAGAATAAGGTTAAGTAAAGCTTTGGCACAAATATGGAAATAATCACAATCATAATCAATTAACACAAGTGATTCCCTTTAATTAAGGAATCACTGCTTAACAGATACTAATAGGCTCATAATAAGTAAGGAAAACAATTTGTAGGTAAACTGGCAGTTACCATAAAAGAAGCAGTAAAACAATTGAGTAAGTAATCAAGTCTAAGTACATGAATATAGTAATTTTGGGAAGGGATTCAGTAAAGCAAGATAAGGAAAAGAATTAATTAAACTTTAATAGACGAGTGAAATCAGAACTTCACAAAAGAAAGGTTTGAAATCAATCCAAGATGGAAGATTAGTCAAGAAGGAAATTCAGCATATAAATAGAGTGCACAAACATTAGACATGCGAGGCCAAACTATGGCAAAGAGAAGCAGCATGCAATGACAACACAAAGTCAGCAAACCTTCGAAACATGATAGTCACACAAGTTGACTTTATTGGCTTAGTAATAGAGAAAAGAGAAAGTATTAGAAGCATGCAAAAGGTCAAGTGAAAAGCCCTTCTCAAAAAGTATAGTCGAGTAGCAAGAAACCAGAAGCACATAAAGAAATAGATGCTAAAACAAAAAAAATTCAAATCAAGTCGAGCAACTTCAAACAGATGAACTGCACAAGCATTTTCAGAAACTCAAATAGACCCCAAAGAAATTAGAGTTTTGAAACAATCGAGTCTAGAGATGATGAACAAGTAAATCAAACAAATAAATAGTCCCAAAAACTCGAATAAACCCAAAAATTGGGGTTTTCAACACCAATCGAGCCCAGAGATAATAAACAAGTAAATCAAATAAATAAACACAAATGGACTAAGAAAACTCAGAAGACATTAGGGGTTTTATCATGCAAACTCAGATAGGGGAACAATACGAGCAAACATAGCAGAATAGGTTAAAAATCAGAGAAAGTTTCAAAATAACTTAACAAGAAAACCTTAATCGGAAAAGATAAAGAGTTTTGGAAGGAGAGTTTTAAAAGAAACTTCGAGAAAAACATTTAGAAATTCAAAGCAAACATAGACCTGAAGCAGATCTAAAAGAAATCGAAAGAACCTTAGAGCTTAGGGTTTCAGAGGGACCCCAAATGATGAGAAAGGCCATGAAAGCCATTGATCTAAGCAGAAGAGTCAAAGGACTGACTCGAATAGCCATGGTTGGCCGGAGAAATGCCACAGATGATCGGAGAATAGCCAGGAACTAAAATTGAACAAAGGTTGGACCAGAGTTCTTCATCGCCTGACCTTGAAACCATAAGAACAAACATAAAGGAGCCATGGAAGGCCAACATAAGTCTCCGATGACCTTGGAAGACCATAGGTTAGGGCGAAGTGGGTGGCGGAGACTAGGGTTTGAGGGCGGTTAGAGAGGATTTGAGAGACAAGGGGAATTCAGAGGCGGCAGATTAGGGAGAATGAAAAGGGTTTGGGGGGTCTTTGGGTTTAATTAGGAAAGGATTAATGGTGGCCGTTGATCATTTTGATCAACAGCCTGGATTGAATGGATAAGTGAGGCGGTTTAATAGAATAGGGTTTGGGTTGATTCAGATTACAATTGGGTCGGGGTAATCGGGGTTCAAAATTAGGCTATAATTGAAATAAAGTTGGGCTAGCATTTAAATAGCTAGTTTTTCCTATTTGATTTATAGAAAATGATAAAATAATTTCTGTAAATAAATTAAAGGTACTAAAGTGATTTATAGTACAAAATTAATTATTTTAAAATACCAGACCTAATTTTGTGAACATAAATGCAATTAAATCTTAAAAAGGCTAATGCTGCAATTATATGTAATTTAGCTTTAAAAAATACTAAATAAATTTATAAAAATGCGCAAAAATTTTTTTGGCTATATTTTAGCATAAATATGAGAATACAACAGATAAATTACTAAAATGATAATTTTGGAAGTAATTATTGAGATTTTATAGATAACAAAGGGGAAAATAAATCAATTTAAATATTTGAAAATTATGAAAAAATAATAAAACACTTGGATATACCTATATATGCATATATATGCTGTTTTGAAAGTATTTTGCATGTTGAAAATTATATAAAAAAAAATTGGGTGTCAACATCTATCCACAAAACTTCGCTCCGGAATCAATTTCCTCACAAGCTACCATTCTCTGAACTTATGGTAGGCCACCTCACTCATAAAACGGTCCTGACACACCTCCGGGTTTTTAGTTCTCGCTACTCTTCCCACCTGTGGCTCACCCCCTACTACTCCTGCCCCTTCTTCTCCTACTGCACCCTTTCCGGATAATGAAGCTGTGGGTGAGGTGGAGTACTCATCCCCATAGCCTTCAGCTGAGCCTTAGATGACCCAGAAGATACATGCACTGAAGCCTGAGCAGTGGGGGGATGCTGGAGGTGTGTCTGTCAACCTGTGCCTCTCCGGCCAGTCAGGAACAATTTCTGGCACGGAGTCTGCAGATGCCTATCGGGAGGGCTCATACTCACTTCCCGTTGAGTGGGAAGCAGCTCTATCAGCGGCCCAGATCGCCTTCCTTATTATTTTCATTGCTTCTCGAACTTGGGGTCAGTTTTATCTTTCCACGTCCCCTCCCCCGAGAGGACTCTCCTCGTCCTGGTTGTTTCTCACATTTGCCTCTTGATCTCACCATTGTCTGTAAGCAACATTCAGTCATGCTTTGTCAGTATCAATATAATCAATGTAATTCAGAGTTGGAGGAAAAATAGTTGCAAGCAGTAAAAAATTGCAGAATGCGGCCTGCACAAAATCCAGTGAGGCCGTACAGAGGCCAATGCAGACCGCATAAAATCCGTTGCGGTCCGCACAGAGGTGGGGTTCAAACTACCCACTCTCTGAATCTATGCATGCGGACCGCACAAAATGCAATGTGATCCGTATTGAGGCACTGCGGACCACACAAAATGCAACATGGTCGCAGTCCTTTAGTTCCACTTTCATATTTTACTTCACCGCGGTCTGCACTAAATGGCATTGCGGTCTGCACAGAAGCACCACAGACCGCACAAAAACCACCGCGGTCCACACTAAATGCCTAGCAGCAGCACCGACCTAGGGTTCAATGTGTTGTCCAATTTTAGTCCAATATTTTACCTACTAATGATTTCCTAGGTGTTGCCTCAGAGTTTTATCTAATTTTGCCTAATTAAAACATGATTAACTAAACTAAACTACAAATTGAAAGAAAAATGGGAAGAACATAAGGAAAATTAAGAGAAAAATAAAAAATCAAAAGAAAAGAGCAAAATTAAACAACTAAGAAAGAATTAAATTTACCCGAAATGAGATGCACTGATGATTAATCGAGACTACGCAAATGAATTCGTGCAATTTTACCGATGAACAGTGGTTTTTAGTTTAAATGGAGGGCCTCAGGTCTTATTTATAGAAAAAGGTCCTGGGCCCCAGCTGACTTACCCATTGTGGACCGTACAAAATGGTATTGCAGTCCGCACTACACAAAATCCTGCAAGTTTGAGAAGGCAACCACTGCGGTCCGTACAAAATGCTCCGCGGCCGCAGTGGTCCATTGCGTACCGCACAAAATATAATGTGGCCGCGGTAGCAAACTTCAGAGAGTTGGTTTTTACATCCATCATCAGTGCGGTCCGCACTGATTTTGTGCCCCCGCACTAAGTTCTTTGTGGCCGCACAAAATGTAGTGTGGTCCACATTGCAAACTTCAGAGACTTGAACAGTTTTTTCCACTTTGTCCTTCACTGCATCAACACAATCCTGTAACATCTCACAACTAGTCAGTCCAAAAATAAATCCTATACTACAATGAAAATAAAAAAAAAAAAAAAGAAAAACACATGGGTTGCCTCCCAAGAAGCACCTGATTTAACATCGTGGTACGATGTAGGTTACCATTAAATCACTTTAGATGGAGGAGTGCCAACACGTGGTTGTCATCAATCTTTACCAAGTAATGCTTGACTCTGTGCCCACTAACTCTGAAAACCTCCCCATTTTCATTCTTCAAATCAAGGGCACCAAACGGAGTCACAAATACCACTTCAAAAGGTCCACTTTATTTTGACTTAAGCTTTCCCGGAAACAACCGTAACCGAGAGTTGAACAAGAGAACCAAATCACCCACTTTGAACTCTTTGCCATGAGTATATTTATCACTAAGGTACTTCATCTTGTCCTTGTAAAAGGATGAACAGGAGTAGGCATGGCATCGGAATTCATCAAGTTCATTAAGTTGCTCCACACGAAGATTTGCTGCTACGTCCCATTCAAGGTTCAATTTCCTCAAAGCCCACATGACCTTGTGCTCTAACTCAACCGAAGGATTGAAAGCTTTCCCAAACACCATCCGATACGGAGACATACCAATTAGAGTTTTGTAAGCAGTCCTATAAGCCCATAGAGCATCATCCAACTTCTTAGAACAATCGGTCCTATTGGCATTGACCGTTTTAGACAGAATACTCTTGATTTCCTTGTTTGAGACTTCAACTAGGCCACTTGCCTGAGGATGATAAGGAGTAGACACTTTGTGGTTGACACCATACTTTGCAAGCATGGTGTAAAAAGATCTATTGTAAAAATGCGACCCCCATCACTTATGATTGCACGAGGAGTGCCAAACCTTGTAAAAATGCTCTTTTTGAGAAACGCAACCACACTCCTAGCTTCATTGTTGGGCAAAGCCACGGCCTCAACCCATTTTGAAACATAGTCAACCGCCACTAGAATGTAGGTGTTCCCGTACGAGCTTACAAATGGGCCCATAAAATCAATACCCCACACATAAAAAATATCCACTTATAGAATGGTGTTGAGAGGCATCTCATCTTTCTTTGAAATACCACCCGCTCGTTGACATTCGTCACACCTCTTTACAAGATCACTTGCATCTTTATACAAAGTTGGCCAATAAAACCCACAACTTAGAACTTTGGAAGCCGTCCTCGGCCAGCCATGATGGCCACCATAAGGAGAGGAATGACAAGCCTCCAAGATACTCAATCGTTCTTCCTCCGGGACACACCTTCGGATCATACCATCCGTGCAAATCGTGAACAAGTACGGCTCATCCTAATAGAAGTCCAAACTACCCCGTTTGAGCTTCTTCCTTTGGTTAGAAGAGAGCTCGCACGAGATTATACCGGTCACAAGGAAATTAGCAATATTTGCAAACCATGGCATATCACTCATTGACATAGAAAGTAGCTGCTCATCGATAAATGCATCATTGATCTCTAGGCCATCACACGACCTTCCTTCCTCCTCTGCTAGTTTGTATGGTTCCACCAAATCGTAGAGTACCTGGTCCTCTACAAGTTTCTGCTGAGAGCACCTAGTAAAGCAATAAGTAAATGAGGCAGAGGATTTTTACATGGAAAAATCCCGCACAAGGGGATCAAAAAATCACGACCTACCCTGTAGGATTTTAACCTCACTAACTTGTAATCTTACCTATTACAAGCCACTTTACAATGCTTCCGATTGCAAAGACTTCAAACTAACTTGTGGAACCTTTACCACAAGCCACTTTGTGACTATCCTAGTTACAAAGGCTTTTTCTAACTTGTGGTGTTTGTAACTCTACGATTACAAAGACTTTTCTTTATGACTAAATCTATCCACAACCTAAACTCAACGAGTCTGAGGATTTACAAGTGAATTCCTAATCAGTAAACTTCTAAGTAAGCAATTTAGGAGATATTGTAAGTACAATAACAAGGTTACAACTCAACTAGGACTGCAATAATCAATCGTTTAGGAAAACATCTTGATCACATCACTTGAAATGATGTGAGTACTTTGTTTGGTTAGAGAATGAGTGGGCTGACATTGTGGCGCAGTGCGGCAGAAATAGTGCCGCCAGTCACTTCAGTTCCAGCTTTGTCCAAATGACTTTGTGCTGCTATATAGGAACCACAAGAGCATCAGGTCCTTGTTTGGTTCCTAGCTCTTGTATCTGTAGCAGTTCATCTTTTACTGGAGTCTGTTGAAGTTTGCAGCAATCCAAAGTAGGTCAGGTTCCCTAACTATTTCTTATAAGAAAGTTTAATAGATCATCAAAACATAAGGCAAAAGTATTTAAGATCTATCAGTTTCCTCATTTTTGATGATGACAAACTTAAACAGTTATAAGTTCAAAATTAAGACATCAGAGAGCAGTGTCAAAGAGTTCCCCCTGAGACGATGCCTTAAGTTATATAAGAACCAGTTCCCAAATGTGGTTCCCCCCTGAGTCCTGTGATTTCCCCTCAGTCCTATATTAGTGTTTTCTTTTTCCCTCGTTTGGCATCATTAAAAAGAATAAAAGTGCAAAGAAGTCCAGCCAAGCTAACCCATGCCACATATGTGCACACTAACATGAGGAAAAATAGAAAACAAAGAGAAAGTAATAGACAAAATAAAAGAGGATTTATATTAATAATTTTTAATATTCCTCTTCCTTTGAAAGAAGGAAAAGGCAGCATTAGACTTGAAAATAGGAGCAGTAGTACATCCCAACCACAAAAAAAAAAAAACCACCAACAATCAACATAAATAGAAGAGAAAAAAATCATATCCAGAACACTAGTCACTGAAAGGAAACTTAGGGGGCACTAGGAAGAAAAGGCTTGGACGCTGCAGCAAGTGTTTGGAGAACAAGGTCTATTCGGGCGTTGCCAAACTTTTGCTCGTTGAGCAGTTCAGCCTTCAGGTTCTCAACTTGTGCCCCAAGGTCAGTATTTTCTTGGGTCAAACGGATCACCTCATCATTCGAAATGGGAACCGCTCGAGCTTGCTGGCCTTCCAGGATAGCATTCTTGGCCTTCAATCGACGTATGTCCTCAGCTGCACTATTTTGGGAATTGATGAGCTGAGACACAGTTCAAGTGCTTCCTACACCCCCATACTTTTCAATACACTCACACTTTTCCAAGGTAGTCTATGAGAATTTCTGCTTACGGGTCCCTACTTTACCTGTTCCCAGTGGAACCTTAAAGTATTTGAATACTTAGGTGAGCAAAAATACATAGGGAAGTCTGTGATTGCCATCCTTGAAATCAGCTGCTTTCTGCATATGCTCAATCATTATGGTAGGCAAACTCACAAGGTGAAAACCGTCCAATTGCTCCATTAAGAATAAATCAGATTTGGAAGTGCCATCCTTGAAAACCACGACCTACCCTCACTTCGTGCTTTCTTTCCAGAACTAGGTTCTTCAACTATTTCATACTTGTGTTTCCTATGCTTTTCTCCACTCACTTTACTTTTCTCTTGGCCTTGACAAGAATATCCTCATCTCTCACTACCTTTGGCATTTTAGACTTGGAAGTAGACCCTTTCTCCAGGGAAACAAATTCGGCCTTTTTCGAGGACCGCCTTACAAGGGAACCGGGTTCCTCAAGAGTTCCTTCTTCCACCTCAACAACATAGATAGCTTCATTCCCTACAAGTACACCATTTTTCATCAGCTTTCTTCTTTTCTTCTTACTACTTTTCTTGCTCTTTTGGAGTGAAGAGTCGTAGGCCACTTTGACTTGAAGCCTGGTGGTGGGGTGCTTGATTTTAGACTCAGGGGTCGAGATAATCCTTCGCTTACTGATAAATGCGTCGAGGGCCACATTGTCAAGGTCTTGTTCATCACTAGAGTCCATCTCTGGTTCTTGAATTTCTAGGGGCACAACATCAAATGCAGGAACAACACTGTCCTAGGGATGAGACTCCTGACATGGGTCCTCCTGAGAGGGATCAGGTTGTCCATATAAACTCCTAGTAGTGTATGGTACTGCATCTCCCATAATGTTCTCTTCTTCCCTTACACTATGTGATGCGTGGTTCTGGAAAATAACCTCGTGCAATACCCTATCAGTGGATACCACAAACACCATCTTTTCTTTAACAACTGGTGCTTCTACGACTATGGAGTCGACTGCAACAATGGCGAAGTCTCTTATGATCTCAGTAATTTGACCTTGTTCGCCATTTGAGGATTGACTAGTGTGGGCAACAGGTGACATGGAGAACGGAATAGTAGTTTTTGAGTTGGAAGGAAGTTGGGAAGCTAGGGAAGGGATGACTGTAGTGGTAGGGTTGATAGAGGGTGACACTGAATCAGAGACGCCGAGAAGTCCCATAGACGGGTCGGAGGGGGGTACAGATGATGCAGAAAGATCTGAATTTTTCTTGGCCATTGAGAGAAGTGGTGTGATGATCCTTTCCCCTTTTTGTTGAAGTTAAAAGAGGGCTTATAGTGAAGAAGTGAAGAAGAGAGGGGTTTTTAAAGAGAGAGGATAATTATGAGGGGAGAAAAATAGGCACCGGTTCTGAAACGACGATTGGGCATGAAATTGTGATGTTTCAGAGGGAGATGGAACGTTTGAATTGAAGAGACATGACAACCGGATCTGAAAAAATGATGATATGGCAGTTGTATTTTGTACCTTTTAAGACGTGAATTAAAGGATGCACAGAACTACTAACCTGTTGTACAAGAACCTGGTTCTTGAGATACAATTTCGTCTTCAAGCTCCCCTTTTAAAAAAAAATCAATCCTCTTTTATCAGTCATGTACTGCATCTACTGCTTCTATGCTCATCATGCGTGTTTACCTGCAACGGTATTAAAGTGAGTTAGACAGGGCCAGAAAACATTTTGAACCCATGATTTATTAATAGCCAACTCAAAAGGAATCTGGTCTTTAATTTGGCCTCAACAGTCCCAGCTTTACTCTATTTCTTTCAAATTGTTCCCTACTTAATGCCTTGGTGAAAATTCTGAAATTTGATCTTCTGTGCTACAAAACTTCATGCATATCAACCCTTTCTCCACATTGTCTCTTAGAAAATGATGCCTCGCATCAATATGTTTGGTCCATTTATGTTGAACTAGATTCTTTGCCATGTTAAATGTGCTGGTTTTGTCACAGATGAGGGGCACACTCTCAGTGAGAACTCCAAAATCCTCCAGTTGTTGCTTGATCCACAGAAGCTGAGCACAATAGGATGCTGCAGCTACATATTCAGCCTTAGCTGTTGAAAGAGCCACTGAATTTTGCTTCCCTGTACCCCAAGAGATAAGACATGATCCCAAGAAGTGAGCCATCCCAGAAAATCTTTTTCTATCCACAAGATAATCTGCATAGTCTGCATCAGCATACCCAATTAGATTAAAATTTTCACCTGATGGATAATATAGCACTAGGTCCTGCGTGCCTTTGAGATATCCCAGTATTCTTTTTGCAGCCTTCAAGTGATATTCCTTGGGATTTGATTGAAACCACGCACACAATCCCACGCTGAAAATAATATCAGGATGACTGGTAGTGAGATAAAGAAGAGACCCAATGATGCCTCTATACATTGTTTGATTCACAGGAGGTCCAGATTCATCCATGTCTAGTCGTGTCGTAGTTGCAATGAGAGTGTCTATCACTTTTGATGCTTCTATGTCAAACCTCTTCAAGAGTTCCCTGATGTATTTTTGCTGACAAATGGAAGTACCCTTTGGGGACTATTTCACCTGAAGACCCAAGAAGAAGTTTAATTCACCCATTATGCTCATTTCAAATTCACTTCCCATAAGTTTTGCAAATTCTTCACATAGAGAGTCAGCCGTTGCTCCAAAAATGATATCATCAACATAGACCTGAACAATGAGCATGTTCCTTCCTCATTTCTTTAAATCCATTTTCCCTCTCTTAAATCCATTTTCTAAGATAAATTTTGACAACCTTTCATACCACGCTCGAGGAGCCTGCTTTAGCCCATACAAGGCTTTGTCCAATTTGAACACATATTTAGGGTGTTCATGACATTCAAACCCAGGGGGTTGCTTCATATAGACTTCTTCCTTATGTAATCTATTCAAGAATGCACTTTTGATATCCATTTGGAACAAAGCGAATTCCATATGAGAAGCAAAGTTGATCAGAATTCTGATGGCTTCTATGCGAGCCACTGGAGAAAAATTTTCATCATAGTCAATCCCTTCCTCCTGATTGTAACCTTGAACCACTAATCTAGCCTTGTTTCTTATGGTAATTCCGTGCTCATCGAGCTTGTTTCTGAATACCCACCTGGTTCCTATAATGGTTCTATTTAGGGGTCTAGGTACCAGGTGCCAAACATTATTTCTCTCAAACTGATGCAACTCATCTTGCATGGATGTAATCCAATCTGCATCTTTTAAGGCTTCCTTGATGTTCTTGGGTTCTATCTGGGAGAGAAAGGCTGAGAAAGCAAGTGAATTTCTAGATCTTGACCTGGTTTGGACTCCAAAATCTAGAGGAGTGATTATGTTATCTATATGGTGAGAACTTTGATGTCTTCAGTTAGATGTATGGGGTTCATTCTGAGAGGATGACTGTATGTTTGGCTGATTCTCCTCTATCCTTCTCTTAGATGTCGGCGGAGTTCCCTGAACTATATCAACCACTCTTTCTTCAGCTTCAGTGATTGTAATTGAAGTGCTTGGTTCTGTTGATGATGAAGCCACATTATCTTCCTTTTCCTCCTTTACTTGACTCATCAAGTCTGTCTTCCCATTAGTCATGTTAATGACTTCACCAGGGACAAGTAAGGGTTGTCCATCTTGATCTTCCTCAGCACTCTTCTCAAATGATGAATGAGATTCATTAAAGATAACATGTACACTTTCTTCAACACATTGAGTCCGCTTGTTATAAGTTTTGTAAGCCTTGCTTTGAGAAGAGTAGCCAAGAAATATCCCTTCGTCACTTTTAGCATCGAACTTACCAAGCTGATCCTTTCCATTGTTGACAACATAACATTTGCATCCAAATGTCCTGAGGTAGGTCAGCTTGGGTTTTCTTCCATTCAGCAGTTCATAAGGGGTCTTGTTCAGAATTGATCCGATCATGCACCTGTTCACTAAGTAGCCGGCAGTATTGATTGCTTCGGCCCAGAAGTTCTTTGCAAGTCCGCTGTCAATCAGCATTGTTCTTGCCATTTCTTCCAAAGTTCTGTTCTTTCTTTCTACTACTCCATTTTGCTGTGGAGTTCTAGGAGCCGAGAAGTTGTGAGTGATGTTGTTTTCATTGCAGAATTTATCAAATTTGACACTGTCAAATTCTGTCCCATGATCGGATCTAATGCATACAACTCTAGATTCCATCTTTACCTGAATATTTCAATAAATACTTCAATAGTTTCATCTTTTGTTCTGAGAAACAGAGTCCATGTGAATCTGGAATAGTCATCCACGATCACGAAAATGTATCTTTTTCCTCCTCTACTTTGCACCCTCATAGGTCCACACAGATTTATATGCAAGAGCTCAAGAGGTTTTGAGGTACTCACATCTCTTTTTGACTTAAAGGAGGACTTTACATGTTTTCCACTGACACAGGCATCACAGACCTTTTGAGTTTTGAATTGTGACATAGGCAGACCATGGACCAGGTCCTTCTGAATTAGTTTATTTAAGAAGGGAAAAGCTTGCATGACCCAGTCTTCTGTGCCATAGTTCTACATCATCATCAACCGGCTTCAGAAAACTTAGATCACCACTTTGTAAGGATTCAAAGTCAGCAACATAAATGTCCTTGTATATTTTGGCCACTAGAACTATTTCACCAGTCACAAGGTCAGTGACTGTACATATTTTGGACAACAACTCAACCTCGTTTCCTTTATCGCAAATTTGAGAAACACTCGGGAGACTATAATTAAGTCCACTGACGTAGTACACATTTTCAATAGAGTGAGTGAGTGACTTCCCAACTTTTCCAACTCCAAGAATATATCCCTTTTTTCGGTTTCCAAAGGATACACTCCCTTCCTGCAGGGCTTTTAGTGAAAGAAAGTCTGTGGTGTTTCTAGTCATTTGTTTCAAACACCCACTATCCATGAACTATTATTGACCACTTCCCTTTACTATTCCCTGCACAAGAATTTAAGAGTTAGTTTTAGGAACCCAAACAAGTTTGGGTCCCTTGTAGTAACCAAGAGGATGAGTAAGAACTCTCTTAGTCCATGTAGGTAATGTGCACTTTTTGTGAGTGGAACCTGGTCCCCCTTTTATGGTCACAGTTTCAACAACCACTTTATCTTTTGAAACTGACTTATTCTTGGCCTGGACACCTTCCATGGAGTGCCTAGTGTTCCCATATTGGGTACGAGGCTAGTTATTAGATGCAGTTGTGCTCTTACTGTGAGGGTTGTAAGGATCTTTCTTCCTTGGGAACCCTGCTCCCCGCCTTTTTTCACTGACATTAGTGAACAAGGACGTGGTAGTTTCTACGGTGAGGTCCACTTTAGAGATTTTTCAAGCTCATTCATTACTTTTTCTAGATTGGCTTGGAGAAGCTCATTTTTCTCAATTTCAGCACTCATCCTACATCTCAAGGCCTTCACCTCATTCTCAAGCCTAAAATATTCCTCACTAACTATCTCCTTTACTTTTTAAAAGCTTCCAGGTTTTGACTTAGTCAAGGGCTTTACTATTTGTTCCCTTTGATCAGCAGTTTCTGCCAAGAGATCTCTATTTTTTTTTCTAAGAATTTCAATGGTTTTCTTTTGATCATCAATTGCAGCCACTAAGTCTTTTCTAATATGTTCAGATTCTTCTAGTTCTAAGAACAAGGAATCCCTGTCCTCCGCAAGACTACAAAAGGCAGTAATTAAAACATCAGCTAAACATATGAGTTTTTTTGGAGAATAGGATTTCAGATTTTTCTGAACATCCCTGAAGTTTACCTCTTCGTTGCCATTATCTTCATTATTGTCTGATTGAGCCATCAAGGCAAGCGTTGAGTCATGTCCAATCTCCTCGCCTTCATCTGCCATCATGGAACTATCATCAGTATTAGATTTATCTTGTTTTGCTTGTGTAGTTACCTCATGAGCTATTTGCAAAGCCTCCCATATTTCCTTGGCAGTGTCGTATGTAGAGATTCTGTCGTACTCTTTAGGTCCCAACCATATACCAGAATTTTTTTGGCACAAAAATTCTTTTCTACCGCTTTCTTGTCTGCTTTAATGTATTCTCTACATGTCTTTCTTATTGAAAATAGAAATTCATTTATACCTTGATTGGAACAAACGGACCGTCGTAGATAACATCCCAAAGCTCACAATCCTCATCCATGATAATATCATGCATTTCTAGCTTTCAACCACCAATAGCATTTTCCATCAAACTCGGGTGGGTGATATATGGATTGAACTTCTTCAAAATTTAGTGGAGCTACCATGAGGATCCTTCCTAGGTGTAAGCCTGATAGGAGGAACCCGCACTGATACCAATTGTTAGTTTGTATGGGTCCACCAAATCGTAGAGTACTTGGTCCTCTACAAGTTTCTGTTAAGAGCACTTAATAAAGCAGTTAGTAAATGAGGCAGAGGATTTTTACATAGAAAAATCCCGTACAAGGGGATCAAAAAACCACAACCTACCCTGTAGGCTTTTAACTTCACTAACTTGTAATCTTACCTATTACAAGCCCCTTTACAATGCTTCCAATTGCAAAAACTTCAAACTAACTTGTGGCACCTTTACCACAAGCCACTTTGGGAGTATCTTAGTTACAAAGGCTTTTTCTAACTTGTGGTGCTATCACCACAAGCCACTTTTGTAACTCTACGATTACAAAGACTTTTCTTTATGACTAAATCTAGCCACAAACTAAACTCAACGAGTCTAAGGATTTGCAAGTAATTCCTAATCAGTAAACTTCTAAGTAAGCGATTTAGGAAATATTGTAAGTACAATAAAAAGGTTACAACTCAACTAGGACAAGAATAATCAATCGTTTAGGAACTGGTCCGTAGTGACATTCAACCTTGTTCTTCAAGCATGAGAGAATGATCTTTTCTGTTTTTACTAAAAGCTTGAATAATAAACATAAACCTTCCAGTGATGTTTTGCATTAAAAAACCCCTTTGATACATCTTGATCACATCACTTGGAAATGATGTGAGTACTTTGTTTGGTTAGAGAATGAGTGGGCTGACAGTATGGTGCAGTGCGGCAGAAACCGTGTCGCCAGTCACTTCAGTTCCAGCTGTGTCCAAATGACTTTGTGCTGCTATATAGGAACCATAGGAGCATAAGGTCCTTGTTTGGTTCCTATCTCTTGTATCTGTAGCGGTTCATCTTTTATTGGAGTCCGTTGAAGTTTGAAGCAATCCAAAGTAGGTCAGGTTCCCTAATTGGTTCTTATCAGAAAGTTTGTTAGTTCATCAAAACATAAGGCAAGAGTATTTAAGATCTATCATCCTCCAAGCGAGACAAGTGGTCTGCCGCTTGTTTTTCACTATCTTTCCGGTCCACAATTTCCAAATCAAACTCTTGAAGTAACAAGACCCATCGCATCAGCCTATCTTTGGAGTCTTTCTTTGTCATCAAGTACCTAAGGGCTGCATGATCGGTGTGCATTATGACCTTGGCTCCTATGAGATATGGCCGAAATTTTTCCATTGCGAGCACAATAGCCAACAAATATTTCTCAATCACCGTGTAGTTCCTTCGAGCCTCATTCATTGTCTTACTCGCATAGTACATCGGACGAAACATTTTTTTAACTCTTTGACCCAAAACTGCCGCAATCACAACATTACTCACGTCGCACATGAGCTCGAAAGGTAAGCTCCAATTGGGTGCGGTAATGATCGGGGTGGTGGTCAACTTATGCTTGAGAAGTTCAAAGGCTTGCATACATCCCTCATCAAACACGAACTTGGCATCCTTTTCTAGTAGCTTGCACAAAGGATTTAATACCTTCGAAAAGTCCTTGATAAACCTCCAGTAGAACCCCGCATGCCCAAGAAAACTCCTAACCCCTTTGACAGAAGTAGGGGGAGGAAGCCTTGAAATCACCTCTATTTTGGCCTTATCAACTTCTATGTCATTCTTTGAAATTTTATGACCAACACTATGCCCTCCTCAACCATGAAGTGGCATTTTTCTCAATTGAGCACAATATTGGTGTCTTCACAACGGGCCAACACTCTATCCAAATTTGTCAAACATTCATCAAACGAATCACCCACCACACTAAAGTCGTCCATGAACACCTCCAAAATATCTTCCACCATATCGGTGAAAATGGCTATCATACACCGTTAGAATGTCATTGGTGCATTACACAACCCAAAAGGCATCCGAGAAAAAGCAAATGTGCCATATGGACAAGTAAATGTGGTATTCTCCTGATCCTCCGGAGCAATAAAGATTTGGTTGTACCCAGAATATCCATCCAAGAAACAATAGAAGGCACGCCCAGCAGGACGATCAAGCATCTGGTCAAGGAAAGGCAATGGGAAGTGATCCTTGCGGGACACCTTGTTCAGTTTGCGGTAGTCTATGCACACCCTCCATCCGGTAACTGTTTGGGTTGGAATTAGTTCATTATTAGCATTGGTCATCATGGTCATACCACCCTTCTTCGGCAGACACTGCACCGGTAAAGTCCACAAGCTGTCAGAGATAGGGTACACAACCTCGACATCTAACCACTTGATCACCTCATTTTTCACAACTTCTTGCATCGGCTCGTTCAACCTCATTTGATGTTCCAAGAAGGGTTTTTCATCATCTTCAAGAATAATCTTGTGCATACAGAATGCGGGGCTTATTCCCCGAATATGAGCTAAAGTCCATCCAATTTCCTTCTTCCACTTTTCGAGCACCGCCAATGTGGCATCTACCTGCATGTTAGTAAGACAAGAGGAAAGAATAACTGGTAAAGTTGAGCTAGGGCATAAGAATTCATACCTAAGGTGTGGAGGCAATGGCTTCAACTCTAACACCGGAGGTTCCTCAATTGAAGGCTTTGTTGGAGGAGTCTTTTCATTTTCAAGATCCAAAGAGAGTTTCCTAGGCTCATAAGAATAAGAGCCCATTCTATGTAAAGCATTCACGTACTTTACTCGAACCTCATCATCATTGACATCAAGATTCAACAATACGGCCTCTAGAGGGTCCTCCACATTGATCATTGAACTAGTATCATCAATTATCACACCCACGACAAGATCCACAAATGAGCACACTTCTGTACAATTAGGCTGCTTCATTGACTTGTACACATGAAAGACCACCTTTTCATCACCCACCCGAAAAGTGAGTTCCCCTGCTTCCACATCAACTTGAGCCTTCCCTGTAGCAAGGAAAGGTCTTCCAATATGATCGAAACTTCATAATCTACCTCACAATCCAAGATCACAAAATCAGCTGGCAAGATAAATTTGTCCACCCGGACAAGCACATCATCAACAATACCCAATGGTCGCTTCATTGATCTATCCACCATTTGCGATCTCATGGAAGTCAGCCTCGACATCCCAATACCCAAAGTCTTGAAAACTAAGTAGGGCATCAAGTTGATATTTGCCCCTAAGTCACATAGAGCTTTAGCAAAGTATGCACTTCCAATACTGCAAGGGATAGTGAAAGCGCTAGGATCCTCCAACTTCGGAGCCATTGAATGTACTATAGGACTAACTTGGTGGGTCATCTTGATAGTTTCACAGTCCATGGATCTTTTCTTTGTCACCAAATCCTTCATGAATTTAGCATAGCCAGGCATTTGCTCCAAAGCCTCCACCAAAGGCATATTAATGGATAAGATCTTCATCATGTCAATGAACTTTTTGAATTGATTCTCATTTTTCTTCTTGGCTAGCCTCTAAGGATATGGTGGAGGTGGCCTAGTCAAGGTTGCCTTGGCTTTTGACACAACCGGCTCCGGCATGTCTCTTACTTGTTCCCTAGACGGGTTCACGTCATTTTGTGTTTCCACCTCAGCATCTTGAAATCAATCCTCACTTCTTCATTCACATTTTCATTAACCACATTCTTAACCACCAAAGGAACTTCATCTTCTTGCAACTCAACTTCATCACCCAAAACTTGCTTTTGTTTGGAGGCATTCACATCACCGCCTCATCCACTCCTAGTAGTTACCGTTATAACATGATTGTTCCTATCCTTTGGGTTAACCACTGTATCACTCGGTAGAGCCCCCTTAGGGCGAGTATTCAAGGACTGTAAGATTTGGCCTAGCAACCTCCAAATTCCTGATTGAAGTGTTGTGAGAAGCCAATTGCACATCGGAATCAGCATTCTTTTTCATCATCTGTTCAAACATTATTTCAATTCTCCCCATTTCATTGTTCGAAGAACTAAGACCCTAGGATGAAAAAGGCGATGGATTGCTCGATTATTGGTACATTGGCGACCTTTGAAAGCCTTGCCCCTGATTTTCCTGGTTATTGTTCCATCCACCCTGGTTGTTGTTTCCACCCTAATTGTTGTTGTTGCCCCAGTTTCCCTGATTGCTCCGATTGTTATTTTTATTGCCCTAATTTGGATTTTGATTATTGTTTCCCCAATTGTTGTTCCCTTGTTGTTGATTATTCCAATTGTTGTTGCCTTGTTGTTGATTACCCCAATTGCCCTGGGATATCCATTGTTGCAGTTGGTTGGAAGAATTGCCTCTTTGGCCTTGATAATTATTCACATATTGTACCTCTTCATTCTGCCCATCATAACCATCATCTTGGAATCCACCATAATCATTGTCAAATTGAATCGAACTCCCTTGGTTCTATTGACCTCTTTGTCTTCTATTGTTCACTAGCACGTTGACACCCTCCATGGCATTTACTTGGCGAGGATTTTGAACTTGTTACAATTGTGCCTTTGCTAATTGGTTCAATGTTGTTGAAAGTTCTTCTATAGCCTGACTATGGTCATGTAGTTCTTTATACAAATGAGTGACCGTGGGGTCACCCCGTGGCACATTGGCCCTACTTTTCCATGCGGAGGATGTGTTAGCCATCTCGTCAAGAATAGCACAAGCTTTATCATAAGGCAGCTTCATGAAATTACCCCCAGCTAGTTGATTCACTATGCATTGATTCGTTGTAATGATGCCCCGGTAGAATGTTTGTTGC
Source organism: Nicotiana glauca (assembly GCA_026770625.1). NCBI lineage: Eukaryota > Viridiplantae > Streptophyta > Magnoliopsida > Solanales > Solanaceae > Nicotiana > Nicotiana glauca. The sequence continues at coordinate 55,000 of MU695950.1, forward strand.
AACATATTCTACGTCATATCATTGTTGGGGCATTCCTTCACCATGGTTCTATATCTCTCCCAAATCTCATGCACTGGTTCAGTGGGCTCCTGCTTGAAAGCTAAGAACTCATCCCGCAATGCTGCAATATGCCCCGGTGAGAAGAACTTTGCAATGAACTTGCCCGCCAACTCATCCCAAGTAGTGATGGAATGGTTGGGAAGTCGCTCAAGCCAATCCAACGCCTTCCCTCTAAGTGAAAATGCGAAGAGTCTCAACCGAAGTGCATCCTCGGACACATTGGTTTGCTTGCTCCCCCAACAGGTATCCATGAACCCTTTGAGATGTTTGTAAGCATTTTGATTGGCAACTCCCGTGAAATATCCACGCTGCTCCAACAATGTTATCATCACATTGGTAATTTGAAAATTTCCCGCCCGGATTCGGGGTGGGACAATTGCACTTGCATAGCCTTGGTCCGGGAGCACTCTCGGAGCCACTCTTGGAGGTGGCATAGGAGGGTCTGGAAAATTTTCATTAGCATTGGCCTGGCGGCCTCGACGTTGTGCTTGAGGTACAAGAGGCACCTCATCATCTCCGACATCATCTACATCCTCCCCCGCAACCACATTGCCTAGAGGGTCATTATTGTTTGTTGCCATTTTGCACCTGAAGTTGTGAGACACACGAATTAGTAACAAAGAAGGAAAAAAGAACAATTCACAAAACTACTTAGATAGATTTTCAAGATCATTATCTCCCCGACAACGGCACCAAAAAGTGATCGAGGCCAACCCTGTACTACTATAAAGTAGCAAGAGAGGTCGAAGCAGCTTTTACCCGATGAGGTCGGGATCGATTTCTACAGGGAGCTAGAGATTGGAATTGAGTTTCTATCTAAGTTAGAGTTGTGTAATTATTCCTAATTGCACTTCTAAATATTTTTGGTTTTTTATTTAACTTCTAAATTTATACTACTAAGATGCTAAATTGAGCTAAGTTAAGCTAAGAAAAGGCTATTGAAGATGTTCTAATTAGTTAAAAGTCACTAGGGGAGTGACTTTCACCCAGGTGGATAATTAATAGATTCTCATATCTAAGGCTAGGTTGCCATATTTGCGGATTACGATATAACCATTGCAGGATTCTACTCACTCTATACCTCTCGGTAGTTCAAGTGATTTTGCCCTAATTGACTTTCTCAAGATCAATTGGGTGTGATCATTTGTGCAAGCAATTTAGCTTCAAGTTGGGTATTACGATCTCTCGGTTTAATCCTTTAATTGGGGCTATTAATTCTCTTGAGTGCGCCCCAATTCCTAGTTGGACTAATGCTAGAGACTAGGCTATCTTTCTCAAGAAGAGCCAAAATCAACAGAGCATAAACTAGTATTTGCAACCACTAATTCAACAATAAAACCATAAATTAGTTCAAATATCAAACAACCATAGACATTCAAACCTTAAAATACAAGACCCATCAATTACCCACACTAGGGTTGAGCCACAACCCTAGCTGATGGGTCTAGCTACTCATGATAATAGAGAAAAATAAAGATATAGATAAAGATAAACCCATAAAATTAAATTACTAATTAAAACTTAAAGATTCAATGGTAAAACTATTGTAAAATTACTCAAAATGACAAGAAAACCCTATTCACGAGCGCAGCTCAGCTGTAGAATCTAACTGATGACCTAAAAATAGGAAAAAAAACTATTTATACTAGGTAGAAAATTTTGGACAAAAATACCTCTGCAGGGCTAGTGCTGACCGCACAAAATCCAGTGCAGCCGCAATAAGGCTCTCAGCTGAAAATCCTGCTCTCTGAACATGGCTACCGCAGATCGCACAAAATGCACCGCGGTCGCGATGGCTCCTATTGCGGTCCGCACAAAATGGAACGCAGACCGCATTGGCAATAATCCTTCGATTTGACAACTCTCTGAAGTTGAGCTCTGCGGACCACACAGAACTGAGTGCGAACGCAATGAATTCAATGCGGATCGCACAGAATTGAGTGCGGCCGTATCACTTGGCTGCCTGGAATTGAGCACTGTCTGAATCTTTTCATTGCGGACTGCACTGGCCCTGTTTGACTGCGCTTGGTCTTGTCTTGGTACTTGTGCAAGTTTCACTCCTTTTTAGCTAGTTTTTGACACCTTGTCGCCTTGATGATCAAACCTGCTATCAAGCACAACTTGTGAGTCTTTGGGACTATTTTGTATGCATTTCTAATCAAAGCTTAAGAAAGAATGAGTGTAAAATGCATCATAATCCCTAGTTATCAGTATCTTCACGGATTTGTTTGTTTATATGGTGATGTGGATTTGTCCGTCTGTATGGTAATGCGAATTTGTCCGTCTATCTATTGAGGTGGATTTATCCGTCTATATGATGATATGAATTTGTCCGTCTATATGTTGATGTGATGTGTCCGTTTATATGTTGATGTGGGTTTGTCTGTCTATATATTGAGGTGGATGTGTCCGTCTATATTTTGATGTGGATTTGTCCGTCTATATATTGAGGGGAATTTGTCCATCTATATGTTGATGTGGATTTGTCGTCTATATATTGAGGTGGATGCGCCCATCTATATGTTGATGTTGATGTGTCCGTCTATATGGTGATGGAGATTTGTCTGTCTATAAGTTGTTATGGATCTATTCGTCTATAAGTTGTTCAAATTGATATGTCTATAAGTTGTTGCAAGATATGTCCGTCTATAAATTGTTATGGATTTAACCGTTTATAGGTTGTTGTGGATTTATCCTTTGATGGGACCTCATGTAGTTGCTCGTCAACTTAGCACTCGACGACTTTTCTTCTTGGGCCTACAAATAAGAGAGGGGGAAAATAGATAACAAAGAAGAAATCGCAAGGAAAGAAGAAGAAATTATCTTAGCGTTAATGCTTCTTAGTCCACAAAAATAAAGTCAAGTGACCTGCACATACTGCGATCAGATATTCTCGATTGGAGCATGCAATCACATATATATATATATATATATATATATATA
>MDKF010919342.1:0-44501 GCA_026770625.1 Nicotiana glauca
CGTCCTTTAATTGGAAAAACTCTTTTTATTATACCCTTCGCGGGGTGTAAGCGCCGTAAAAAAGAGGTGTGACACGTAGGCAATCACCCTACCATCCTGCATCAACACCGCTCCAAGTCCAACTCGTAAGGCATCACAATAAACTGTATAAGACCCCGAACCGGTAGGTAGCATAAAGATTGGGGCTGAAGTCAAAGTTGTCTTGAGCTTTTGGAAGCTCGCCTCACACTCCTCTGTCCACTGAAATAGGGCACCCTTTTGGGTCAATCTAGTCATAGGGGACGCTATCGACGAAAACCCCTCCACAAAGCGATGGTAATAACCTGCCAAGCCAAGGAAACTGCGAATCTCTATAGCTGAGGAGGGCCTAGGCCAACTCTGCACGGACTCCACCTTCCTCAGATCCACTCGAATGCCCTCACTCGATACCACATGGCCTAGGAATGCCACAAAACTCAGCCAGAACTCACATTTTGAGAACTTTGCATATAATTTCTTCTCTCTCAGGGTCTGAAGCACTGTCCTCAGGTGCTGCTCATGATCTTCCCGACTCCGGGAATATACCAGAATATAATCAATAAAAACGATAACGAATGAGTCAAGATATGGCCTGAATACACTGTGCATCAAATGCGTAAAAGTTGTCGGGGCATTAGTCAGCCCAAATGACATAACAAGGAACTCGTAATGACCATACCGAGTCCTGAAGGCAGTCTTCGGGATATCCGGCTCCCAAATCTTCAACTAATGGTAACCTGAGCGCAAATCAATCTTGGAAAACACATGTGCGCCTGAAGCTGGTCAAACAGATCATCAATACGAGGTAAAGGATAATGGTTCTTCACTGTAACTTTTTTCAGCTGACGATAATCAATGCACATACGCATAGAACCATCCTTCTTCTTCACAAACAAGACAGGAGCAACCCATGGCAAAACACTGGGCCGAATAAAACCCTTACCCAGCAATTCCTGCAATTGATCCTTCAACTCATGAGGAGCCATGCGATACAGAGGAATGGAAATGGGCTGAGTGCCCGGCAACAGATCAATACCAAAATCTATATATCTATCGGGCGGCATGCCCGGAAGATCAGTTGGAAACACATCGACGAAATCCCTACCACTGGGACTAAATCAACAGAAGGGGTATCAACACTGACATCTCTCACATAAGCTAAATACACGGCACACCCCTTCTCAACCATATGCTGAGCTTTAAGGAAAGAGATAACTCTACTAGGAGTGTGATCTAAAGTACCACTCCACTCAATACGTAGAACACCTGGCATAGCCAGCATCACGGTCTTGGGGTGACAATCGAGAATAGCATGATGGGGCGACAACCAGTACATGCCCAGAATAATATCAAAGTCAACCATACCGAGTAATAATAGATCCGCCCTGGTCTCAAAACCACGAATAGTAAACAAACACGACCGGTAAACGCGGTCCACAATAAGAGAATCTCCCACAGGAGTAGAAACATAAATGGGGGAACTCAAAGAATCCCGAGGCACACCCAAATGCAAAGCAAAATAAGAAGACACATACGAATAAGTAGAGCCTGGATCGAATAGAACCGATGCCTCTCTGTGACAAACCAGAATAATACCTGTGATGACAGAATCAGAGGCAACCGCCTCAGTGCGTGCAGGAATACAATAATATCTGGCTCGACCCCTCTCACGAGGGCGACCTCTATCTCCCCGGCCTCTGCCCCTGGCTGGCTGGGCAGGTGGGGCAGCAGCTGGAGCTGTAATCATAGCCTGAGAACTCTGAGGACCCCGTTGCGGCTAAGCAGTCTGTGAAGATGCACCCCTACCAAGTTTGGGGCAGTCCCTAACCATGTGATATGTATCGCCACACTCGAAACAAGCTCTGGGAGAAAGCGGTGGCTACTACTGGCTGGGACTAGGCCTGTTGGACTGACCTCTGGAAGTACCCCGCGCAGGAGGCGCGCTAGAAACTGGAGGCGCATAATAAGGCTCCTGAGGTGCAGGTGGAGCTGGAGTACTGCCGGCTGCTGGCAAAGCTGAATGTATATGGCGACCAGAATAACCCCTACCATAGCGACCTACTGATGGGGTACGGGCACCAGAGTAGTGACTCGACTCTCAAGACCTCTTGGCCTCCCTCTCCCCTCCCCCCCTGGCGAGCATACCCTCAATCCTCCTAGCTAGGGGTGTTCAAACCGAACCGAAAAACCGCACCAAACCGATTAAAAAACCCGACTAGGTTTGGTTTGACTTGGTTTGGTATTGAGTAAAAAAACCCGAATCAAACCGACATATAAATATATAAATTTTATTTATATTTTTAAGACTTTGTAGTAATTTTTCTTTAGAAAATGTAGAAATATTTGGGATCCTCTCATGTATTAACCTTGAAAGCATAAATTAACGAAAAATTATTGTTAGACGACTAAGAAAATAACTATCATGTGTTACGAAAAAAAATCTCCCATTAGAATATTTTAATAGATCATATGTTTGTCAATTTTTTCCATATTTACTAAACATATATTCACTTATCAAAGCTTTATCTATAATTTTAATAACGTAAGATTGAAATAATATTCATGTAACAAAAAAACCCGAAAACCCAAAAAATCCGACAAAACCGAACCAATCCAAACCGATATAATTGGTTTGGTTTGGTTTTGATAAAAATCGAACTAACCCGGTCCATGTACACCCCTAATCCTAGCAATGCTCACTACCTGCTGGTAAGGAATATGTATCTCTAACTCTCGAGCCATGCTGGACCGGATGGGCGGAATAAGACCCTCGATAAACCTACGAACTCTGTCCCGAGCTGTGGCAACCAAAGCTGGTGCATGTCTATCCAACCTGGTATAACGGATGGCATACTCTGATACTGTCATAGCACCCTGGCGCAAGTGCTCAAACTCCGCGCGCCATGAATCCTTGAGGCTCTGGGGAACAAACTCACTCATAAACATGTTTGAGAACTGGGTCCAAGTCAGTGAGGCAGACTCGACTGGACTGTCCAACTCATAAGCACGCCACCAATCATAGGCGGCTCCCCGAAGCTGAAAGGCGGTGAAAGAGACCCCGCTAGACTCCACTATGCCCATGGTGCGAAGGATACGATGACACTCTTCCAAAAATCGCAAGGCATCATCTGATGCTAGGCCACTGAACACTGGGGGATCATATTTCTTGAACCTCTCTAGTCTACGCTGCTTGTCCTCGAAAACAGCTGACCCATCCCTGGGCTGCGCTAGTGCTGCAGGCGGTACAGGAATAACTTCTGGGACCTGCTCCATCTGCACTCTCTGCTCACGAGTGCGGGCTGTGGGAGTCTGGGCCCCTCCCCCGGCCTGGGATGTGGCTGCAGTAAGGGGAAGTAACCCGGCCTGAGCCAAGGTGGTGTACATGCTCATGAACTGAGCCAGAGTCTCCTGGAGCACTGGAGTAGTAGTAGCTGTGGTAGGTGTTCCAGGTGCCTGGGCTCCGGCCAAATTTGATGGTGGTACCTCGGCGGCGGCTCGTGTAGGTGTTGTGGCTGCACCACGTGCGCGTCCTCGACATTTACCCCGGCCCCGACCTCTGACGGCGGCAACAAGGGGCGCGGGTGCCTGGTCCTCTCGTGTAGCACGTGTCCTCACCATCTGTGAGAGAATAGAAGACAGAAGTTTAGAATTGATGTCAAAATATCGCACGACAAAGAATTCAAAAGAAATGAAGATTTTTCCTAAACAGTTACACAGTCTCTCGTTGATAAATACAGACGTCTCCGTACCGATCAGCGAGACTCTAATAAACCGGCCTGTGTTCCGTGACTCCTACGAACCTAGAGCTCTGATACCAACTTTTCACGACCCTGGTTCACCAATCATGAACATGTCGTGATGGCACCTAGTCCCCACGACCAGGTAAGCCTAATATTGTGGAAATTATAATAATTGCGGAAGAACACAGGAAAAACCAAATTAAATAACTAAAAGAAACTATACTGAATGCCACTCAGCATGTACAACCCAATAACATAAGTCTAATACAATTCCCAAACACCCGGAAACTCACGGGAAACACAGGCTATAGAAATGTATAGTAAAGGCTCCAAACACCAGAATGTCTAACAACTGAAAGAGAGAAAACTAAGTACTAAAGATAGAGTAAGAGGGAGACTCGTCGGTCTGCGGACGCAGCAGAGCTACCTCGAAGTCTCCGTGGTCCTCCTGCCTCACTGATAGTGCGCCTGAGTAGAGGTACATGGATGATCTGCGCATGAAAAAAAACATGCGCAGGAAGGGCATGAATACACCACAGCGGTACTCAGTAAGTTCCAAGCCTAACCTCGGTTGGGTAGTGACGAGGAAAGGTCAGGGCCCTACTGAGGCAAAAATATAACAATAGCAATAATTAAAAGTGCGAAAATATGACAAAAATAATAAACACAGTAGTGTAATAAGGCAACTCAACGAAGCAATAATAACTACAAGGATAGAGCAGAAACACAAAGTAAACATAGGTCAATATCAAGATACCAATGAGGGTCTCCCAAGATACCGTCCTGTAGCCCTTCCCTCAACTGTCCAGTGGATATCCCGGAATACCGTCCCGCAGTCCAACTCTCGTAGCAATACCAAAGGATCTCCCGGGATACCGTCCCGTAGTCAAATTATCAATGTGCAGGGGGATCTCCCGGGATACCAACCCGTAGTCTCAAAATAAAAGTGCAGGGGGATCTCCTTGGAATCGAACCCGTAGTCCCAAAGTAAAAGTGCAGGGGGATCTCCCGAGAATCGAACCCGTAGTCCCAAAGTAAAAGTGCAGGGGGATCTCCCGAGAATCGAACCCGTAGTCCCAAAGTAAACAAACAAGGGGGGGAGCTACCGGAATCCCACATTCGTAGTCCCAATGTCAATGCGCAATCACAGCCAGAAATAAACCAAGGAATAAAGTACGAAAGACAGAGCAACAGATAGAACTAGCCTAGCATGCTTCACGTAGTACAGTCAAAACAACTTAAGCAATTAGGCAGTTAAGTTGTCTAGACATGCTTTCCTAATCTAGCACAAGTAAAATTTTCAGGTAGGATAAAGCAAGTAAGAAAGAAAGCTAAATATCAACAACTTAAGTGAAATCGAATTTTCATCAATCGGCTCAAGTACGCGCTCGTCACCTCACGTACAAGGCACTCAATTATTAAGAAACAAATCCTAAGGGGAAAAGTCCCCCACACAAGGTTAGACAAGCCACTTACCTCGAACCGGCTCAATATCACTAGAAACCACGCCTTTGCCACGAGTATCCGACTCCAAGTGGCCCAAATCTATTCAATTCAATTGCACATCGTAAATAATATTGCAAACAACTGATTCCACTATTAAAATTAAAGCTAGAGCGCGAATATAGGTAAAATGACCAAAAGTCCCCTCCAGCCAATGTCTCGGAATCGAATAATTTTCACATTTTCAGAACCCTCGTACTCTTACGAGTCTAATCATATAAAAATCTCCCAAATCGGAGGTCAAATGCCCCTCAAAACCCAATAGTTTGGTCTATGAAGTTTTACCCCAAATTACCAAGTTTTTTATCCTAAATTCGAATTCCAATGATGTATTTAGCTATATAATGATGAAATATAATGAAAAGGGATTAAAGAAACGTTATCCAATGATTTTCTCTTCAAAACCCACTCGAAATCGCCTTCTCCCGTGCTCTCAATCGATTTTCAAACTAATGAAAATAAACCCTCGAAATTGATATTTCTGAACAGTCATGTCCGCTTTGGCGGAATAGGGACCGCTTCTGCGGTCTCGCTTCTGCGGACCACAAGCCGCTTCTGCGTTTCTTCATTAAAGTCAAGATTTCTGCTTCTGCGGTCTTAAACCGCACATGCGGTACCGCCTCTGCGGTTTCAAACAAAATTCCCAGGACCGCATCTGCGACTACTATCTCGCAGGTGCGTAACCGTTTCTGCGGTTAAACTTCCGCACCTACGGAATTTGAAGGGACACTCAAATTTTGCTCATGCGGCGGTCTAGCCGCTTCTGCGATTCCCAAGCCATAAAAGCAGAAATACCAGATGATAGAATCCTTCAGCTATTCATCCAACTTCAAAATCTTCTGTCAACCACCCGGAATCATCTCGAGACCCCCTGGGACCTCAACCAAAAGCACCAACACCACCTAATACCTTATTCAAACTTGTACCAATCCTTAAACTACCTAAAACAATGCCGGAATACGAATTAAGCAAAGATTCAAGCCTAAGAACTTTAAATTCCAACCAAACACATTTCTGATAAAAAACCTAACCAAACCTCGCCCGAACGAACTGAAATTTTACACATACATCCCAAATGACATGAAGGAGCTACTGCAACTTCCGGAATTCAAATCCGACTTTTGGATCAAAAACTCACTATCGAACCGGAAACTTCAAAAATTCAAACTTCGGCATTTCAAGCCTAAATGAGCTACGAGCCTCCAAAATACATTCTGAACACGCTCCTGACCCCGAAATCATCTAACGGAGCTAATAGAACCATCAGATTTCCATTTCGAGGTTGTCTTCACACTGTTCCGAATACGGACCATTTTTCAACTCTTAAGCTCTCGTTTAGAGACTAAGTGTCCCAAAAAACTCCGAATCCTAACACCGAATGTCCCGGAAAACCAAGGTAGCAGAAATGAACTTAGGGAAAGCTGTTAATGGGGAATCAGGGTGTAAATTCCAAAAATAACCGGCTGGGTCGTTACAACATCCCAATAACTCTTACAAGATTTTTACCACTAGGAGACCCATTAAAGTAACATTCAAGTAACTATTCATGAGCAAGTGATGTGCACTTTAAACAAATGTGGATTCAAGATTTAAATTTTATGAGCTGAAAATCGAGATTGTACAATAGATCATTTGATTTAATGGGGCTGAAATTGACCTGTATTACTTATTGTCACACCTCCTTTTTTACACACCACCCCCGGAATGATAGTGTATAAGGGATTTTTTCAATTAAAGTGACACTGTTCGAAATGGGATTATTTATTTGTTTAGAGTCGCCACTTGAGATAGGATTGCCTTTTGGTGTCCCAAGTCACCGTTTTAACTTGAATCCCAAATCGAGGAAAATTTTGACTTCCTAGTTGGAGTCTGTGAACCGAAAATTCTGAATAAGGAATTCTGTTGACTCGAGGGAAAGTGTTAGGCATCCCCAGATCCCGTGGTTCTAGCATGGTGGCTTAAATTATTATAAATGGCTAAAATCTGATTTTTCATACATGTCATCCTATAGTGCAATTTTAGAATTATTTACCGCCTTTAGTTAAACAAATTTAAGAAAGTGAACGTCGTTTAAAAATATATTTTTGGATCACGTCACATGAAATGCACCCGGATCCTCGACATATTCTTATTCAACATTTTGGGATTTGGATTTGGGTTGCATGAAATGCACACCCCGTATTTAGAAAGTTAAAATTATTAGAAAGCGCGCCTAAAGCGACTAACATGTTATTATCTTTGCGGGAGGCCGTGAAATTCGCTAAACGTCATGTCCCGAATTTCTAAGTATTTTAATAGAAAATGATTAAGAGGGCCACGCTAATTATGAATTTCGTTTGGCGCGGCTCACCTTATTTATTTTAAGGATATCCTATAGCAAACTATGATTTTCTAATTGAATTTATATCTAAAAGGCCTAATTAATTAGTTAACATTATGAGTAAACTATCAATTGAGGAGTTTGGGCTTCAAACTCAGGCCCATACTTGAACAAGAGGAGGGCCTCTTAGTTCAAATATGTTGCCTAGCTTGAAAGGCCCAAAACCTATGTAATGAAATTAAACTTCCTGTCCTAGTACAAAATCAAGTATTCAATATTGAATTTTGGACTTGGCCCAACAGAATATAAATGAAAGCATTGCTACTTAGATGGCTGAACTTAGCCGTCAGCCTTGGGCCTGATGCGACTCCAAATGAAAATGGGTGGGCCTGGAACTCCTAATTGCTAATAAGTAAAATTAAACCTCAAATGCAATGCATATTTTTTGTATTTTTATATGAATTAACATGCACGGACAAAATGCAAACAAAATACAAAATCATGCAATTAATTCCTAAAAATTCAAAATACTAAAAGAAAAATTCTAATTTTAATGAATTCTATTAGAGTAGTTTAAGCGCGGCAAAAATCACGTGCTCACAGCTGCCCCTCTTTGCTCGGAGACACGAAGGGTTTTTGGGCAAAGATAAATGAGCAACATGAGGGATTTTTGCCTGCTTGGCACTCCAGGAGAAGCATTTTGAAATCCGTCTGACTGAACCCTACTTCAAAGGTTGCCTACATATCCTTGGCTATAAAAGAATCAGGTGAGTGTAGTTCTGGAAGGTTTGGTAGCTGGGACTACCAAGAGCTGTGATTTCACTACTGTTGCTGCTGCTACTGCTTCCTAGCCTCCTTATTACACCAAAATGAAAATCAAAGCTAAGCTAGCTAGGCCTATCAACTATGAGTTACAAGATTCCTATCTATAATTCTCTTGAAACTTGATCTTGAGTCTTAGCTAATTTTGCTGTGGACCCTGATCTGAATCTTGATGCTCGTAAGTTGTAGGTGTTTGTTTCTTCCTACAGTATTGGGTCAAAATGGGATCAGCGGAGCTTGTGAATTCAATCAGATTTTGAGCAATCCGCACCCTTGTTTGCTTCACATTTGAGTTCATTTCTTTTTGTTCTTTTCTTCTTTTTTTTATTCTGGATTGAGACTCATTCCATCGGTCATCTTGCACCCTATTTCTTGAGGTCGACCTGCTTAAGATACCAAAATAAACAAACGAATGAAAATTTTTTCCCTAGTTTTCACTAGGAAAATTTCGTGAGTTAGTTGTGACACATATCTAAGCGATCAAATCAGGATTGTGTATTCCTTGTGAATGAATCCAGGTTATGCTGGGAAATGACCGTGTTATGTCGGAAAAGAAAAAAGGTCCTCGGGTTATGCTGGGACGGAAAGAAAAAATCTCCTTGGGTTATGCCAGGGAGATCCACGGGTTATGTTGGGATTAGAAAGAAAGAGGCTCCTTGGGTTATGCCAGGGAGATCTACGGGTTATGCCGAGATTTGGAAAGAAAAAGCTCCTTGGGTTATGCCAGGGAGATCCTCGGGTTATGCCGGGATTCGGAAAGAAAAAACTCCTTGGGTTATGCTTAGGAAATCCTCGGGTTATGCCGGTATTTGGAAAGAAAAAGCTCCTTGGGTTATGCCTGGGAGATCCTCGGGTTATGCCGGTATTTGGAAAGAAAAAGCTCCTTGGGTTATGCCTGGGAGATCCACGGGTTATGTCGGGATTGGAAAGAAAAAGTCTCCTTGGGTTATGCCAGGGAAATCCACGGGTTATGCCAGGATTTGGAAAGAAAAGGCCCCTTGGTTTATGCCAGGGAGATCCTCGGGTTATGCCGGGATTTGGAAAGAAAAAGCTCATTGGGTTATGCCAGGGAGATCCTCGAGTTATGCCGGGATTTGGAAAGAAAAAGCTCATTAGGTTATATCAGGCAGATCCTCGGGTTATACAGGGATTTGGAAAGAAAAAGCTCCATGGCTTATGCCAGGGAGATCCACGGGTTATGCCGGGATTTGGAAAGAAAAGGCTCCTTAGGTTATGCCAGGGAGATCCACGGGTTATGCCGGGATTTAGAAAGAAAAAGCTCATTGGGTTATGCCAGAGAGATCCACGGGTTATGCGGGGATTTGGAAAGGAAACAATCTCCTTGGGTTATGCCAGGGAGATCCACGGGTTATGCCGGGATATTTAAGGAATGGGGTCCTATGCTACCATGATTTGTTTTTCTTTTGGGATTTTCATTTTTATTTATTTTCTTCTTCTTTTATATTTTTCCTTTTTATTTAGCAAAACGCATGAAAGAATTTGGGGAGAAACTTTCTTTTTTGGTCGATTCCCTGCTGCAAAGCTGTTTCAGCACTTGCGCATTCCTTTTCTCTTTTGGGTTGCACCTGTTTCTTGCATGGTTGCCTGAATTACACCTGTTTTAACTTTCAACAAAGAACAATTGTTAGTTCAAAACGGTGGTTGGTTTTGTGGCATTGATCATCCCAATTGCTTGATCCTGGTCCTATTTCCGTTGAGGACTTTGCTGCTTGCTGGCTTTGAGGGTGAATCTCTTTTCAAACCGACATGATTCAACTTTTAGGATTTCATGATGACTCGCCCGTGTGGGCTCTGGACTTTTCGCTTTATTCTACTCTTAGGACCTTTGCCTTTGACTTTCTTTCTTTTCCAATGTCTTTGCTCTGAAAGCATCAACCACTATGGTCAGTCGGGATTGGCCTGACGCATCCGCTGAGGCTGTGTATTTTCTTTGGCTTTTGCCAGGCGGAGCCCTATACAGTCCTGCCACCTTTTCTTTGCAGTAATTCCGGAATCAGAGTTAAACCGAAAGGTATTCAAGGAAGAAATATACAAAAGGCAAGCAGATGAGTTTAAAGAGAAGCGTCCCTTTCGGGGGAGAAGAAGGACTTATCTGGGGTGCATGCTGGCTTCAAATGAACATGACATGCTTCTTGCACTGGAACGCCCGACCCACACAAACTTTCCAGCTTCTCATGAACCCATTGATCCACATTTCAAAACCAGGGAACACTGCTAAGACTCTTTTAGTGGTGAGATGTCTTCTTTTCGGCTGACAACGCCCTTTGCGGGTTATCGCCAATCGACCTCTCTCATTTCTCTTCTCACCATCGCCCGAGAGTGATCTTTGTGAGTTTTCACTAAGTGGACTCTCTCATTTTCAGTTTCTCTACTTACCATCGCCTTGTGGTGCCCGAAGGTTTTCACCGATAAGACTCTCTCATTTTATTTCTCTCAATTTTGAATTGTATCAGATTCCAACAATGACGTTTTTTACTTCCCTGGCTTTGCCAGTTGATCGGAAGGACTTGAACAAGGTCTTTGGGTAAAAGGATTTTGGGCGGAACTATAACTTTGGAACCGTTTTGGCGGATTCATATCCGAACCATCATATCATCTGCCCTAGTTTCAACTCTTTTTGGGGGAATTGGGTTTTTTGTTTTGGTGTGATTGAACCTCAGCGAGAGGCTGCCTACGTATCCTTTCGGAATCAAGTCAAACGTAGTTCAGGAAAATAATTTTGTTTTTGTTTTTGTTTTTCTTTTCTTTTTTTTTCTTTTCTTTTTCTTTTCCTTTTCTTTTTCTTTTCTTTTCTTTTCCTTTCTTTTTCTTTTTCTTTTTTTTTCTTTTCTTTTATTTTCTTCTTCTTCTATTTTCTCGAGGGTACTTCCGGGTTCCAAAGAGGGTGACCAAAGAATAATAACCGGCTCAAAAGGGTTTACGAAGGATTGATAGTGTTCGGGTTGCGGGAAGGAAAACCGTCGTCATCTCAATTACACAAAAGCCATCGCCATAGGAGGTCTAAACATAGTACCTTTTTACAGCATCTGCATTGACTGCTGTTTCCGGATCATTTCCTTCGATGTCTCCCAGATACAGTGCTCCTCTTGGAAATATCTTCCGGATTATGTATGGACCCTTCCAATTAGGAGCAAATTTTCCTTTTGCTTCCTGGTGATGAGGGAGAATGCGTCTCAACACGAGTTGTCCCACTTCGAAATTCCTAGGATGCATTTTCTTTTTATAGGCGCGGGCCATTCTTTGTTGATACAACTGCTCGTGACAAACTGCGGCCATCTGCTTTTTATCAATTAATGAAAACTGCTCCAGTCGGGTCTTAACCCACTCAGTGTCCTCAATTTCTGCTTCGACAATTATTCGGAGCGAAGGGATTTCTACCTCTGCAGGTATGACAACTTCAGTTCCGTAAACCAACAAGTACGGGGTCGCTCCGATTGATGTACGCACTGTGGTACGATATCCGAGTAATGCAAAAGGCAGCTTTTCATGCCATTGCCTGGAACTTTGAATCATCCTTCTCAAAATCTTCTTGATGTTCTTATTTGCTGCTCCGATGGCACCATTGGCTTTGGGCCGATAAGGAGTAGAGTTTCTATGCGTTATCTTGAATTGTTAGCATACCTCTCCCATCAGACGACTGTTCAAGTTCGCAGCATTGTCAGTAGTGATAGTTGCAGGAATGCCAAAGCAGTAAATGAGATTGGAGTGCACGAAGTCTACCACAGCTTTCTTGGTAACTGACTTGAGTGTGATGGCTTCAATCTATTTCGTGAAGTAATCAATTGCAACCAATATGAATCTATGTCCATTTGAAGATTTCGGCTCGATTGGCCCAATGACATCCATACCCCAAGCAATAAACGGCCAAGGTGCTGACATCGGATGAAGTTCTGTTGGAGGTGCATGAATCAAATCACCGTGCACCTAGCATTGATGACATTTCCGAACAAATCTGAAGTAGTCCTTCTCCATAGTTAGCTAGTAATACCCCGCTCGCAAGATTTTCTTTGCCAAAACATACCCATTCATATGAGGTCCACACACTCTTGCGTGTACTTCATGCATAATTCTTCCAGCTTCCTCGGTATCAACACATCTTAGCAAGTTGAGGTCCGGGGTCCTTTTGTGCAAGACATCACCGCTTAAGAAGAAACCACTCTCATATCGTCTAAGGGTTCTCTTTTGATCTCCAGTGGATTGCTCAGGGTATTCTTGTGTTTTCAGAAATCTCTTGATATCATGATACCATGGCTGAGTGTTGGGTTCCACCTCGACCGCATTACAATAACCATGCCTTTCTTTGATTTGAATTTATAGATGATCAATATGGGCATTGCCTGGGTAAGGCAGCATCGAAGCCAGAGTGGTGAGTGCATCGGCTAGTTCATTATGACACCAAGGGATGTACCTGAATTCTATCAACTTGAATCACTTGCTGAGATCTTCCACATGTTGTCGATAGGGAATGAGCTTAATATCTTGGGTCTCCCACTCTCCCTGGGCTTGCCGGATAATCAAATCAGAGTTCCCCATGATCAATAAATCTTCAACATCTTGGTCGATTGCCATATTCATGCCCATGATGCAGGCTTCATACTCAGCAGTGTTGTTTGTGCAGAAGAATCGGAGCCTAACTGTAGTTGGGTAGTGTTGGCCAGTGGGTGAGATCAAGATTGCCCCAATTCCTACACCTCTAGCATTTACTGCTCCGTCAAAGAACATTTTCCAAGCACGAGTGTCCTCAGAGATTGCTTCTACTGAATTTACCTCCTCATCTGGGAAGTATGTGCTCAATGGTTGGTATTCCTCGTCAATCGGGTTTTCTGCCAGATGATCTGTCAACGCCTCGGCTTTCATTGTCGTGCGAGTGACATAGACTATGTCAAATTCAGTGAGCAAGATTTTCCATTTTGCTAGTCTCCCAGTGGGCATCAGTTTC
The DNA here is from genome assembly GCA_026770625.1 of Nicotiana glauca. Lineage (NCBI taxonomy): Eukaryota > Viridiplantae > Streptophyta > Magnoliopsida > Solanales > Solanaceae > Nicotiana > Nicotiana glauca. The sequence continues at coordinate 13,364 of MDKF010919342.1, forward strand.
TGGAATGTGTACTTCAAAGGATCTAACCTGGTTATGAGGTAGGTAGTATAGGCTTGAAGATAATGTCTCAACTTTTGAGCGACCCACGTCAAAGCACAGCACGTTCTTTCCAACAAAGTGTATTTAGCTTCATAACTAGTGAACTTCTTGCTCATATAGTAAATTGCCTGCTCTTTCTTGCCGGTTATATCATGTTGCCCAAGGACACAGCCAAAAGAATTTTCTAAAGCCGTCAGATACAAGAAGAGAGGTCTTCCTGGCTCCGGTGGGACCAAAACTGGAGGATTTGACAGATATTCCTTGATCTTGTCGAAAGCCTCTTGACATTCAGATGTCCATTTGATTGCTGCATTTTTCTTTAACAGTTTGAATATGGGCTCACATGTGGTAGTCAATTGAGCAATGAACAGACTGATATAGTTTAATTTGCCCGGTAAGCTCATCGCGTCTTTTTTGGTTTTCGGAGGAGGTAGATCTCGAATAGCCTTTATCTTTGTTGGATCTAACTCAATACCTCTCATGCTGACTATGAAACCCAGGAGTTTGCCTGATAGGACTCCAAAGGCGCATTTAGCTGGATTCAGCTTCAAATTATACTTGTGCAGTCGTTCAAAGAACTTTCTCAAATCTCGAACGTGTTCAGTCTGAGTTCGGGACTTGATGATTACATCATCCACATACACCTATATCTCTTGATGCATCATGTCATGGAAAATGGCGGTCATGGCTCTCATATAGGTTGCTCCGGCATTCTTCAGTCCAAATGGCATAACCCGACAACAGTATGTACCCCAGAGTGTGGTGAAGGCTGTCTTCTCGACGTCTTCTTCATCCATCAACACCTGGTGATATCCTGCGTAACAATCCATAAAGGACTGTATCTCATGTTTGGCGCAGTTATCAATAAGGATGTGGATGTTGGGCAAAGGAAAGTTGTCTTTGGGACTTGCCCTATTCAAATCTCGATAGTCCACGCACACCCGGGTTTTCCCATCTTTCTTTGGCACTGGGACTACGTTGGCCAGCCATGTGGTATATCGGACCACTCGGATTACCCCCGCCTTCAGCTGTTTTGTTATTTCCTCTTTGATCTTATCACTGATATCAGTCTTAAACTTTCTTCGCTTTTGCTAAATAGGAGAACAATCAGGGTAGATTGGCAATTTATGCACCACTAGATCGATGCTCAGTCCTGGCATATCATCAAATGACCAAGCAAACACATCTTTAAACTCAAATAGGAGTTGGATTATTGCATCTCGAGTTTTCTCATCTGTGTGAATGCTTATTTTGGTTTCCCTTATTTCTTCGGTTGTTCCCAAATTAACCGGTTCAGTGTCATTCAGATTTGGCTTAGGTTTGTTCTCAAATTGTTCCAGTTCTCGATTTATTTCCTTAAAAGCCTCTTTTTCATCATAGTCCGGTTCTTGATTCATTATTTCACAGTTAGACAGCGTGTTTGGATCTGGGCATGAAGTCCACAAGCATGGCATGTTATTTAAAGCCGCATTATTATAATTGAAAAGAGAAATGAAAAAGAAAAATAACAAAAGTCAGAAAGAATAAACAGAAAATGGACGATGAAATATTGATTTCATTTCTTGGAATTGGAAAGATAACAGGGTTTACATTCAAGAATTTAAAGACAAGAAAATAAAGGAAACATCCGAGTTACACCCCGAAATAACTCGAGATGCAGAAAAAGTGGCAGGGCTAGTCTATCGGGCCTCCCGCCTGATCGGGAATGGCGTAGCCTTCCAGTTTTGGAGTTTAGCATCCGGCCTCAGCGGTGCTAGTGCCCTCCCCTGGCTGAACCATGTGAGTCGCATAGAGCATTTGTCTCATAGCTCCACATATATCTTCGATTTCCTCAGTCGTGAACACCTCATCGTCTTCTTCTTCGCCATACTTAGGCTTGACAAAAGTATCATAGAGGTGTGGCAACGGTTGTGGCAGGACCCATCCTTCATTCTTTCTGTCCTCTGCCCATTTTTCATCATCTGGGGTAGGGTGAAAGCCTATCCCGAAGAACTTTTCTACTGTGGGTAGGGTAACCGGCTCTGATATTCCTTGTAGAGCTTTTCCCAATCCTTTTCCTGGCTTGAAACCGTGTCTAATCATCTCTTTAGCCACCATAATTGAAGCGTTAGACAGGAAAGGTTGGGGGCATGGATCTCCCTCCTGATACTGATCTGCCACCACAATTTCAAAGGCTTGGTAAACAATATGCTCACTTCCTTCCCTCGCCTCCAAGCATGGGATAGATAGGTCCCGATAAATGGACTGCTCGTCTTCTCCGTGGACCAAGATTTCCTGATCTTCATACTCGAATTTCACCATTTGGTGGAGGGTGGAAGGTACAACTCCCGCAGCATGGATCCAAGGCCTTCCTAGAAGAAAATTGTAAGATGTATCCATGTCCAACACCTCGAAGGTTACCTCAAAATCCTCCGGGCCTATAGTTAATATCAAATCAATTTTATCGATGGTATCCCTCTTAATGACATCAAAAGCTCTCACACAAACATTATTGGGACGAATCCTTCCAGTCCCGATTTCCATTCTTTGCAGTGTGGAGAGTGGGCAGATGTGAACACCCGAGCCTCCATCTACCATGACTCGCTTGACATAGTAACCTTCACACTTGATAGTCAGATGTAAAGCTCTGTTGTGGGCCGCTCCCTCTGGAGGCAAGTCATTTTTACTAAATGAGAGTTGATTGACGGTGAAGAATCTTTCTGCCATTCTTTCAAGTTGTTCGACTGAAGTTTCAACTGGCACATATGCCTCATTCAGAGTTTTCATTAAAATCTTCTGATGTTCGGAGGATTTCGACACCAGTGATAGCAACGATACTTGTTCGGGATATTTTCTCAATTGATCTACTATTTCATAATCAGGCATCTTCATTTTCTGGAGGAAGGCCTCTGCTTCCTCAGCACTCACTGGCCTCTTGGATGAAAAGCGCTTTCGTGTGGCATTATTTACCTCCTGTACATTTGAATATTTCTCAACAGAGGTCTTTCCTGGAAGTTCTCCCGAGATTTCTTTGCCCTTGTATGTAACCACTGTCTGCTGATAGTTCCAGGGTACCGCAGAAGGGTCTGTCATTAGCTTCTGTGGTACGCGTCCAATAACCACTGGCTCATTCAGCCGAGGCGGTTTAATTGTTCCACGTACCACATAAGCTCATTTTGGTACATACATCTGCGTTCCCTTTTTCACTTCAAACTTCTTCGGAGAGCTGACAACCAGTGTTTTTTCTTGGCGACCTCGTGGAACATAGAGAATTCCATTTTTAAGAGGCACCGTCTCTGCTTTTGTTTCAGCCTTCTTCTCGGGTTCAATCTTGACAATTTTATTCTTTTTCTCCCCTTTTATTGATTCAAGGATGCCTTGGGCTTCCTTTCTACATCTGCGATAGCAATTATGGCTTTTAAGGCTGGATCAAACTCATTGTCTTCACAAATCATCCCGATTACCGGTCTGTTATTATGAGCGAGAAATGGATTGTTAGTCATATTTGGGTCTTCTTCGTCCCTCAACACTATCTTCCCCTATTCTATCAAATCTTCCACGGCCTTTTTCAACGTCCAACAGTTGTCTGTACCATGCCCCTCAGTCCCAGAGTGATAAGCACATCGGACTCCCCGCTGATAGGATGGTGATTCTGGGTTTTGCCTGTTTTGGGGTATGGGTTGCAGTAGATTCATCTAGACAAGCTTTGGGAACAGAGTGGAGTAAGATTCACTGATGGGTGTAAAGTTTGGCCTTATGGGTGGTTCCCGAGGATGGAAGTTATTCTGTGAAGGTCGAGGATTATAGTAGTTCTGGTGAGGAGGCTGGTTTCTTTGGAATGGAGATTGATTTTTGTTGGCCTGAGGCTGCAGTCTGGCAAAAGGTTGAGCGTTCATAACCGCGTAAGGTGGGGGAGCATAAGCCATATCAGAATGAGGATAGTAGTGTTTAGGGGTTCTTTCAAAGAATACCGATCTAGGAGCCCGGTATCTTCTTCCTCCTGATGCTGCCATAATTGTTTCCTATTTCTTTCTACCTTTGGACATTCCTCTAGACCCGCCTTGGATGGCTTGGGAGGTTGCTCTGATGGCCGATTGACTCAAAATCCTGCCAGTTTTCAAACCGTTTTCTACCATTTCACCAATTTTGATTGCCTCTGCAAAAGGCTTGCCCACGGCCGACATCATATTCTGAATGTAATCTGCTTCTTAGGCCTGGAGGAAGACAGTGACCATCTCTACTTCGTTCATGGGAGGTTTCACCCTCGATGCCTGTTCGCGCCATTTAATAGCATATTCTCTGAAGCTTTCTGAGGGTTTCTTCTTCAAATTTGCCAAAGAATTCCGATCTGGTGCGATGTCGATGTTATATTGAAACTGCCTTACAAAATCTCTGGCTAGATCATCCCAAATGTACCAACGTGAGATGTCTTGGTCCATGCACCATTCTGAGGCAATGCCTACTAAGCTCTCTCCGAAGTAAGCCATCAACAACTCTTTTTTTTCTGCCGGCCCCACGTAGTTGATTACAATACTTCTTCAACTGAGCAATGGGGTCGCCGTGCCCGTCATACTTTTCAAACTTTGGTGTTTTAAACCCCGAAGGAAAATGTACATAAGGGAACATGCACAAATCTGTATAAGAAACACTTTTTTGCCCACTCAAACCTTGCATATTCTTTAAGCCCTGCTCAAGGCTCCTTATTCTTTTTGCCATCCCATCCTGTTCCGGAGCTTTGGGAGTTTTGTCTTGCCCTGGTGTAAGCTTATATGGTGGTGGCTGAGAGAAATTATATATGGGATAGTGAGGAGGATCTGCCTGAAAGATAGGGTTTTAGAAGGTGAACACCGAAGGATCGAAAGTATGCTTTGGTAGTGATGGTTGTGGTGTAGCGGAGCATGGTGGAGCAGTAAAGATGTTAGGAGTTGCTTCTGATGGGAACACCAGGGGGAGGACCTCAGAAGGTGTTCCTATGAAGTGGGCGGTCATAGTAGGTTGTCCCAACGGAGTATTTAAGTGGCTAATGGGGACGTTGGAAGTACCCCCTGATCTAGGAAATAGTTTAAGAAATCCAGGGATGGCGCTTGGAGGTTCTCTTCAATTGGTCTAGGCATCCCACATCTCCATGAGTCGGAGACTTAGTATCTGATTCTCTTCAGCTGTGACAGACTCAGATGTTGGGACCCCCGAGATGGGGCTATCTTCAGATATAGGAATTGCGGGCAAAGTCATTTCTGTAGACATTTCCGCACTGCCTTTCGATCTGGTAAAGTATTGATGTGATGCCATTGTACCACAACCAACCATCATTTCTAAAAGCTAAGCTGGGATTGACAGCAACAACGGTTAGTTTGAAACAAATAATAGATAGGTAACCGCACATTGGGGTGTGATACACCTATGCAGTTAAATGAGTATCTACATGTTTGCTACGGTCGCATGCGTCATCCCGACTTTCTTTTGTTTTCCTTGCTTTTCTTTCTTTTCTCATTTTGTTTTTTCCTCTGTTTTTCTCATTTTCTGCTTTCCTTTTTTCTTTTGCCATGGTTTTTCTCTTGATTCCTTATTTTCTCCTTTTGCGTTTCTTTTTCTCTCTTGTTTTCCCTTTATTTGCTTCCCTCGTATTTCCCTTTTCTTTTTCTCTCTCTTTTCTTAGGGTTATGGTCGAATCTTATGGAGATTGCCTATGTATCATGACCCCGCATGAATCAGACCAAGCGTAGTTCTTGCAAATAAATGCAAAAATAAGGGAACAATTTTTGGGATTTTCAATTTTTCATTAATAAAAACTCAGATTACAAAAGTAACTAGACTATTTGTTTTTCTTAAAAAGGAAAATACAAAATAGACTCAAAAAAAATACAGACTCGATAACTAGGAATACATCAAAGCTTCAAATCCTGGGCCCGCGGGGCATCGTTCGGCATCTCCACGGGCCTACGTGCAAGACCCCTTTGCAACTGCTCCAAATCATTCATGACCTGACGAATAAATATCATCACTAAAGCAAAGAAAGTGGTACGACCCATCTGTTCACCGGCTTGACATTTCATAACAATATAATTTGCAATGCCTCTGATTCTTTCCCTGATCCGGCCCTTTTCCTGGAGTAGTCAACTTATTTGTTGGGTACGAGCCTCTAACACCTGGGAGTCCTGGAAGTGATGGTCTTGCAATAATTTTATTTCCTTCTCCATCTCGGCGATTAACCCGTAGCATTATTCTCTTTCAGCCTGAAATTCTTTGTCCCTCCGGGCTGCCTTATCTTCAAGGGTGTTCATTTTTCTCTTCATATTAGCAATGGTTCCCTCGTAGTTTCTTTTCACTTGTTGTACAAATTGGGCTCTTTCCTCGGTCTTCTTTGCCCACGGTGCCCGGAGTCTTGCCATGTTCCCTTCGGATTTTTCCAATTCTTCCTGGCAATCCGAGATTTGCTTCTTCATCCCTTTTATCAATCTCTCGTCGGATCGACTTCTTTCTTAATTTTTGGCATCTATTTTCATTTGTTCGATTTGAGCCTTGAGAGCGTCATTCTCCTGGGCCAATTTCTTTTTATCCCCTTCATCAGCTGCGGCTTGTACACTCTTTTCAAATTGAAGATCTCAGACCTGTTGCTCCAACTTCCCTATTCTCGCTCGGTATTCCCTTTCCTTGGCTAGCCAATCCCACTGTACCTGGGCCTCATCGGTGAATTGTTGTACATGTGGCCTTTTGGCGGGTCTCTTAGGGATTTGAAATCTTTTGCCAAACCAGGTCAAGTATTTGGGATCCACCTCGCCTCTGGCTCGGTCCTGTACTATAGTCTTAGGCTCAAGGTACCTGCACTCATTCCATATTTGTCGGATTTTTCCTTCTGGGAATACAGCTTTCAGGCCTAACTCAATGATATGTCCGCTCAGGTCTTCATCATTGTGAACAATTTGGAATCTTCCTAGTTGCCTCAGGACTCGGTAGGGAGCATAAGGTTGGATGCTTCGGATGCCCATCAGAAGAATATAAGGTACTTCCGCCGATGTGTACACAGCCTCAGTAGCAGGAAGCCATCCAAAAGCCCATTCAACTTTTTCCGTAGTCAATGATCTCAAGCATGACAACCAAGCCTCAGTGCCCTCGGGGAACTCAATACTTGTTATCCGGGTCCCGAACTCCGTAATACAGCTTAGCCCAGTTAGACCATAGTTCATATACCCCGTGCGATGATAAAGGTGCTCATGTACCCACAGTTGTAGCAGCAGATTACAACCCTGAAAGAATTTCACACCCTCTCGACACATGGTTAAAGCTTGGTATATTTCCGCCACAATCAAGGGAACCACTGTGCTAGTAGGCTTCTTTATGGCGACATCCAACATTTATACAAGGCTGATGTCTATGTGACCGTCTTTTCTTAGACAAACTACCACTCCCAGAAAAGCTACCATGAATGCCAAACTACGCCGGGCCTCCCATTTATCTTTACTCCCGGCATGTGTCAAGCCGGTGTTAGGTTCTTCAAAACCTTTCGAGTTGCCATATCGGTGATATAAGAAATTCAGTGTACAACACCCTTCTGCTAGATGTGGATCTTGAATGTCTCGACTGATGCTCAACAAGTCCAAGAATCTGTGAAGGGTTACCGGCCTTGGTGCCAATGGGTATCTACTCCGGAGGTTCCCGTTGAGACCCGCATATCCCGCAAGCTCCTCTAGTGTGAGTGTAAGTTCAAAGTCCAAGAATCGGAATACATTATAGGTTGGGTCCCAGAATGGTATCAGTGCCTCAATAATGTCCCTCCTTGGTTTGATGTTCAACAAATCGACGAGACCGCCCAAAACCTTGACCACGGTTTCTCTGCTACCTTTTCCCAAATCATTCCACCACATGTGAAGCTTTAAAGGGATCTCGCTCAGGACTGAGAAGGCTTCAATATTAGTTGGATTCATCCTGCATATTTATTTAAAGGGGATTTAATGACTTATTTTGACCTAACAAAAAAATGGCTATTTTTGCAAAAAAATCTTTATTTAGAAAACAAGAACTTGATTTTGCAAACGGCCTTTCAACACTTCTGGGAGGAAGATTTTAAGGTTGTGCCTGCAAACCATTTTAAAAATGACTCAAGGTGGCTGTTCTTGCAAAAAACAGCCTTCCGACGTCCTTTTGGGAACATTTGGCTTATTTTAACAAAAATGACGTCACCCGACTTATTTATGATAAATTAAAATTTTGACATTTTTTGGGTTATTTTTGCAAAAGGGAGGTTGGACCCGATAAGGATTGCCTGCGTATCTCACATCCGGTGAGAATCAAACCAGCATAGTTCGGGCAGATTTGCCAAAATCAAATGTATATTTTTTTTTGAACAACAATTTTCATTTTCAAATACATTTTTTCATTTTTCAAAAATTCGGCAGCATTTCGGTACTATATGGGTATTAGTTTTTCCAAACAAATGGTTACCCTCACTTAGTCCTAACACTGCTGTTTTTTCATTTTCTCTTATTATATACAAGCCGGTCAACATGCAAAGCCGAGCAAATAAATGCGCAAGTAGCACGTAAGATGCATCAGGATGGTCTTTTTATTTCAGGTCACCTGTCCTAGACGGACCCAACCCATGTGTTAAGTCCCCTAAGTCAAATGCACATGATGCAAACAAACATCCTACTAGGGATCCAGCATGAGGTTTTGTTCTTCTAGGTTTAAACCCTAGGTTTATTGGTCTAGACCTGGCTTACCCGAGCGGACAACTCGAGCCGAGGGAGAGGCAGCGTACCGGGGATACAAAAGTTCCACCGGCTTAGCAACTTATCCAAACCTCGTTCTAAATAGGAAAAAGAATCTAAACAGGAAAGAAGCTACACAAAGTGCACCCTTCTCCATGATGTAGAAGACTCAAATAGAGGAAGGGATTCGTAACAGTTTATATATACAGTTCACAGATATCAAAGCGGTAAAATATTTAACACATATAGCATGGAACATGTAGAAAAATCAGATAACGCCAAATATAATAATTATACTAAGCTCGAATTTTTGAACCCTGAATCAAAATTCTGGGTTCGTGTTCCCAGTGGAGTTGCCAGAGCTGTCACACCTCTTTTTTTATACACCACCCCCGGAAGGATAGTGTATAAGGGGGTTTTTCCAATTAAAGTGACACTGTTCGAAATAGGATTATTTATTTGTTTAGAGTTGTCACTTGGGATAGGATTGGCTTTTGGTGTCTCAAGTCACCGTTTTAACTTGAATCCCAAATCGAGGAAAATTTTGACTTCCTAGTTGGAGTCTGCGAACCAGAAATTCTGAATAAGGAATTCTGTTGACCCGAGGGAAGGTGTTAGGCATCTTCGGATCCCGTGGTTCTAGCACGGTCGCTTAAATTATTATAAATGGCTAAAATCTGATTTTTCATACATGTCATCCTATAGTGTAATTTTAGAATTATTTATCACTTTTAGTTAAAAAAATTTAAGAAAGTGAACGTGGTTTAAAAATATATTTTTGGATCACGTCACATGAAATGCACCCGGATCCTCGACATATTCTTATTCAACGTTTTGGGATTTGGATTTGGGTTGCATGAAATGCACACCCGTATTTAGGAAGGTAAAATTATTAGAAAGCGCGCCTAAAGCGACTAACGTGTTATTATCTTTGCGGGAGGCCATGAAATTCGCTAAACGGCACGTCCCGAATTTCTAAGTATTTTAATAGAAAATGATTAAGAGGGCCATGCTAATTATGAATTTCGTTTGGCGCGACTCACCTCATTTATTTTAAGGATATCCTAAAGCAAACTATGATTTTCTATTGACTTTATATCTAAAAGGCCTAATTAATTAATTAACATTATTAGTAAACTATCAATTGAGGAGTTGGGGGTTCAAACTAAGGCCCATACTTGAACAAGAGGAGGGCCTCTTAGTTCAAATATACTGCCTAGCTTAAAAGGCCCAAAACCTATATAATGAAATTAAACTTCCGGTCCTAGTACAAAATCAAGTCTTCAATATTGAATTTTGGACTTGGCCCAACAGAATATAAATGAAAGCATTGCTACTTAGATGGCTGAACTTAGCCATCAGCTTTGTGCCTTGATGTGAGTCCAAATGAAACTGGGTAGGCCTGGAACTTAGGCCTTGCATTAGTAATGTTGAGGCCCAAGTCTAATGGCATAGATCATCAGCCCTGGGCCTATAGACTAGCCCAAACAAAAATCACTGAAACGGTTCCAGCAATTAAACTCACTGACTGAGATAACAAGCAAAGGGGGACTCCAAATTCAATACAATTATCAATTTAGTTCTAAATCTGCTACTCAATCTAAACTGACGAAATGTCACAAACATTTAGAGGCTTTGATAACTGAATTAATGTAACTAAACTCAGAACTTATTTAACATGCTGGAAAATTGATTATTCGATTTCAAAACCCATTTCTAACTGTTCGCACTAATTATGGTGCCAATTCTACTATCAGGGATTTGAATTTAAATCAATAAACTGCTATGCACAACAATCCCAAATGATAACAACGAAACCAGTCCAACCAATCGAATGTGCTCTTGTTATTATACATGAGTCACTGCCTATTAGTGCCTATAGAATTAATTTTTAATATCCTGAAGCTGAAAGTTAACAACGATTTAAACAAATCATGAATCCTAATGTTGTGAATAACTAACATGAATTATACTAGATCTAAGGTAAGAGTCATACAATTATGAAAGTCCATACAGTCCAGTGTTCATATGAATACAAATCAAAATTAAACTATGTTAAACAATTACATATCATTTAATCTCTATTCAACTACTGAACATAGCAATCCAAACAGGCACAGTTCAGGGAGCAGACGTATGAGCATTTTTCTTTCATTTCCACCTCAAAGTTACATCAAGTCAAGTTCAAATGTGTACCTGAAATTGCAATGAAATGGAAGAGAAGAGGAAAGTCAGCAGCAGTAAACAGTGGAAAACCAACAGCCACAGTTTTAATTTCAACCCAAAACTATGTTAAAACACCCAGGAACAATTGTAAAAGTCCAAACAACAGTAAATCACCCAATGCAGATCAGATGAAGCCAAACAGACTCAAAATTGACCCAAAATCCTTCTGAATTTGAATTCACGAAAGCTGAAGATGTTCAAACCATTTTTGACCTCCTATGAATCGAGAGTTTGCTCTAAAAGCTTAAATTCAAGCTTAACCTAAGGGGATCTTCAATGAAACAGTGTTTTTTTTGGAGTTTTTCTACTGCTTTGCTTTTGGTTTTGGTTTTTTAAAGAAAACTGAAATCTAAGATGAAAATTTTTGAATTCTAGGAGTTCAGATTTTGTATTTGAATTTGAAATTCAAATTCTAGATGAGAGAACTTGCAGAAAAAATTTTAGGGGGGCTTTTAGATGCTGAAACTTTTTTGGGGATTTTCAGATGTACAAAACTTGGTAAAGAAGGCAGGGGTACTGCCTTTTATAGGCAGAAAATCAGGGAAGCTTCTAGATTTTGTTTTACCTCTTTTTCTCCCTCTTTTATTTCAGTTTTTATTAGTTAAACCTTTATTTTTTGGCTTGTTTCTCAAGTTACTGCCCTAAGTTTCTGAAATTAGAATGAAGGCCCTATTTTAGAAGGTCCTAGAAGATTCTAGCTTCACTTAGAATATTAGTCTCTAGCTAGGAATGCCTATTCTACGCTTGCTTTTAATCTAAAATTACTATCTAAATCCTAGTCCTTGATCAAGACTAACCATGGTTAGTTATTCAACAAGACTGAAAAGTTTAGCTAAATCAATCCTAAAATTGAACTAATCCCTTAAACTAATTAATCAAAGCCTAATATTGAATCTAACTAGACTGTTAATCCAACAGAGATTCAGTAATTTAAAAATTAGACTAAGGCCAAATTATCAACAACAATCAAGAATTATTCAATCAAAATCAACCAATAGAACGAAATTAAACCAAAACAATAAACTAGAACAAAACAGTCAGAAAAAAAATATTAAACTGACTTAATGAACAATCTAAACAAAACTACACCTAAACTAATAAAAAATAAAATTCATGCTATTGATTATTTGAACTTAAAACAAGAACAACTAGAACAGAGTACTGACCCCCCCCCCCCCAACGGATAAAACAAAATCAAATCAATTAATCATAGCAACACAGTCATGGGGTGAAGTTCATTCAACAAAATAAGAAAAATAAACAAAAACTCACTAGTATACTTCTAAAGTCCCGCCACTTCTTAGATTTAAAATTCGACCAGCTCCGGTGGGAATCGAACGCTACTGATGATGGATTCGTCATGAAGGAAGTGAGGAGGTCGTGTGACATCGATTTGATGAGATTTGGAGGACTTGGGGTTTAGGCCAGATTTTTTGTTTTGAAATTCGAGGACATGCAGGAGGATTCGAAAGAAGATAGCCAGGGATTTGGAAAGAGGGCCATGAGGAGAGCATGTGGTGTAAAATTGGGGTCGTTTGGTGGTGGCGCCGCCGTGCACGGCGGAGGCGGCGTCCACAATTTTGAACATTCGAAGAGCTGGGCTAGGAGTTGAAGGAAAACGTTTTGGGCGTTGGAAAGAGGAGGGGGAGAGGATTCGAGGGTGTAAATTTGGGTGAGTTTGGAGACCGGCCACCGCCGTGAGGCAATTTTCGGCGGCGGCGTAAGGCGGAGCCGGTGAGGGTTTCTCTGGGGGTGAGAGAGACGATGGATTGGGGGGTAGAGGGGCTCCGACCGTTTTATATCTAAAGACCGTTAGTTCCGAGCCGTAGGATCAAAGATCCTCGACGGCCCAGATTGATGGAAAAGAAACGACATCGTTTCGATTTTAAAAAGGGTAGACCGGGTGGCTTTGTGGGTTGGGCTGGGTTGGAACGAGTTTTTGTGCACTTGGGCAAAAATGACCCAATTTCGGGTCTTTTATTAAGAACACTTCCTTTTCTTTTTAAATTCTTTTTTTCTTTTCTTTTCCAACATAAACTAAAAACCTTGAATTAATTCTAAACTGAATTAACCTACCAAATGCAATTAATTAACTCTAATAATTGCCACAAACTAATCAAATACCAAATTAAAAAGAGAAACTACCAAAATTCCAAAAGGTAAAATTAAAACAAAAGTAACTATTTTTGTATTTTTTTTTTTGTATTTTTGCAAAACTCCTAATTGCTAATAAGTAAAATTAAACCCCAAATGCAATGTATATTTTTTGTATTTTTATATGAATTAACATGCACGGACAAAATGCAAACAAAATACAAAATCATGCAATTAATTTCTAAAAATTCAAAATAGTAAAAGAAAATTTTTAATTTTAATGAATTCTATACGACTAATTTAAGCACGACAAAAATCACGTGCTCACACTTATTTACTGAATTTTTTAACACATTCAGAATTGGAGCCAAAACTACTCGAATGAACCCATAACTAATACCGTACATCAGCCCCTGACGGTAAGCCAAATACACCGTGTACTAGTACTACGGCACTAGCCCATCTCAGCTAGTTCGTACCAAAGCTTTATATATAGCATTTGGAGCATATTCAGATAGTGGCTTTGAGCTTGTTCATGGCTAAATTTTCTTATATAAACAGCACTACCTTGTACAGTAATGGACATTTCCCAATCAACACACAACAATCATTCCAATAATCCTATTCAGTTCTATTTTCAAGCACTCCTTATTACTTTCGGCATTTCCAAACTACCTTTGCATTTTTCCTACGGTTTTCCTAGTTATGTATTATCCCCCTAAAAAACTAGAAAGTGAAATCTTATGCGCTACTGCTCGCAGCAAAAGTCAAAACAAGTTGAAAGTAATTCAATTGCTTTTAGGCACTATTGTATATTCAGACTTCTGTGTAACAACATACTTGTATAACAACACTTCGCTATAAAAGTTAAACTTTTTCTGGAGCCAATTTTCATGTTATGTAATATATGTTCTCTATAACAGTACTTCCCTATGACATCCAAAACATATTCGGAACAAACTAGGCTATTATATAGAGGTTTGACTGTAATAATAGTAGGCATTGCTTACACGGTCTAAAAATATTATGAAAATGATACAGACTTCAAATATTAAAAATACAAAATAAATTGAAATTGATAATATTAATTAATGATATTAACAAGAACAACAATAATAATAATAATAATAATAATAATAAAAAATAAAAAAAACTCAAAGCTAACTCACTTTATCGAAATTAAATTTGCGAATAATAAACTAAGTAAATTTTTTTGTGAACACGGGGGTAAGTTTTCCCCTTTTTGTTCCAGTTGGTGTTTTCTTCCACCTTTCTTTGCTCCGGCATATCCCCGCGACCCTACGTCTGAAATTGTCACTGAAACAGCATAAAAATGAGCATAGTGCCGAAAGAGACAATAGAAGTGATAGCACAGAGCATAGGAATAAGCAATTTATCACCAGATGTCTTGCCTGCTCTCGCTGCCGATGTCGAGTACCGTATTCGTGAAATTATGCAGGTGAAGCTCGCATTAATTTATATACTAAATTTTGCCGTTCCTGATAAGTTTGAGGATATAAATGCTGTGATTCTCTATTTTTGCGATTATCGCGCACTTTATGTTAATTTGAATTATTTTAATTCGATAATGTAGGAGGCTATTAAATGTATGCGCCATTCGAAAAGGACTACTTTATCTACTGATGATGTCGATTCTGCACTCACTTTAAGAAATGTGGAGGTACGTACTCTTCTCTTCTTTACAACTCTATTGCTCATTAGCTGAGGCATATCCAGGAGTGTAAAGTATGTGGAGTATCACTGAACCCACATATTGTAGAGGCGGATCCAGGATTTGAACTTTATGGCTGGATTGTAGGACAGCAACCTCAAGTGCTAGTAACTTGGTTCTGAATTTAATATTTTTATATATTTAGTGGGTTTCTGTTTGGGCCAAATGCCGAACCCCTATGTTAAACCCTAATGTACATTCCTGGGCCGCGGTCCCTAATGGACATCCGGTGTTGCTCATTGGCGTGGTTCGGATGTAATTTGTCATTGCCCTTGCCTAGTCCTTTTTGGTTTCTTGAAACTGTCTGTTCTCAATCTCATTGATGTTGTTTCCCTTTATGTCGGTGTGCCTTGAGCAGCCAATATATGGTTTTGCTTCAGGAGATCCCTTGCGGTTCAGGAGAGCTGCTGGGCATAAGGATTTGTTCTATATCGAAGAGAAGGATGTAGAATTCAAAGATGTAAGAAATTTTGGATATCTCAGGTCCCTTACCAGCTTTACCCTTTAGATTACTTTAAGTCATGCTTATGGTAAGTTTCTCTTATTGTGTTTTAGGTGATCGAAGCACCTTTGCCGAAAGCACCATTAGATACTGCTCTTTTTGCTCACTGGTTAGCTATAGAAGGGGTACAGCCTGCTATTCCTGAAAACCCTCCACTTGAAGGTTCGTCTTTTACAATAACTTTAGCAGCAATTAGCTTGTGTAGACATGTCAACGTACTAGGTGATGGTTTGTCCAATTATCTGTTGATTGCTACCCGTTGTTTTATCAATGTGATATTGATTCTCATTCCCTAAATTGTCCTGGTTTTTAATTTCTTTGTCTTCCCTGTGGCTGTAAAGAAATGGAAGAAGATAGTGATGAAATAGAACCAATTAAAATATGTATCTACAGATGATATTTTACATGTTGAGACTTACTCTTACTTGTCAAAAAATATTTTATACTTGTGACTGATAGATTAATATCATGGCAGCACTTGCTCCGCCCGCTGATAACCGAAAGTCCGAGTATAAGGAGGATGGAGTTCCTGTTGATCTTAAAATACCTGTTAAGCATGTCTTATCCCGTGAGCTTCAGGTACAACTATACTAATATGTTTGTGTCATGTTTGCTCATCCTACACAATTCTATCCTTATGCATCTTTGGTTGTTTTGCAGCTATATTATGACAAGATTACAGAACTTACCGTGAATAAATCTAACTCCCCTCTCTTTAAGGAAGCTCTAGCAAGCTTAGCAACAGACCCTGGACTCCATCCTTTAGTTCCTTACTTCACTTATTTTGTTGCTGATGAGGTAAGTCTAAGATTCAAGTTCAGCAATGTAATATTTGTGAGTGACAGATAAATGATCTAATGATACTGCTGTTTTATGTCAGGTTGCACGGAATTTGAATAATTTTGATCTCCTTTTTGCTTTGATGAGGCTGGTCTGGAGCCTTCTTCAGAATTCTCATTTACATATTGAACCTTATGTGGGTCTATTGCTGATACATCAGTACCATTTGCTTCAATTTATTTATCCTGTAATTTATTCCAGGAAGGCATGATAAAATTTTATGATCTGTCTTTAAAAAGCTGGGTTATCCTTGATGACCGTGTTTAAATTTTTTTAATGATATTTATTCCTTTATTTATTTCTCTAAGGAGATGTCAAATAAAACAATAAGCAGATGTCCATAAAAAATAAGAGATGGAGTCCGCTTTCATGGACAATATTAGATTTTCTTTATTCTGAATAAGTTCTTAAATTACTTTGTTCATTAAATTGGTGTCTTTTACATAATTGGAAAATTGGTTTGGGCTTAATTCTGCAATTTTTACTTTTGGGTCTGAATGATGTTCCCATAGTTGCATCTGATGGTTTTCTTGTTTATCTTTCTAGCTGCACCAGTCGATGCCATCTGTAATGACATGCCTTGTTGCAAAAAGGTTGGGGAATAAATTCTCTGATAACCATTGGCAACTTAGGGACTTTACAGCAAAGTTGGTTGCTTTAATATGCAGGCGGTAGGGATCTCTTTATTCAGTCATTCTCTTGGTTTTGTTTCATCAAAGGCTAAAGAGGCATGCATCTCTTCTGCTGTCTACTATTATTATTCGGTTCCAGGGGAAGAGGGTGGTTGTATAACTGTATAATTGTTGACACATGTAAATCATGTCGTAATCTGCTCGAATGACGGTGCTTAGCAATTGGTGATCTTTTACTCCCATGATATTGTTTAATCTCCATATTATCAATTGGAACTGTGTTGCTCACAAGTTAAAGCTGTGCAGCTATGGTCATGTGTATCACAGTCTCCAGCCACGTATTACGAAGACTTTGCTGCATGCTTATCTTGATCCAACTAAGGCACTGCCCCAGCATTATGGAGCAATTCAAGGGCTAGCAGCTCTTGGATCTGGTGTGGTATCTCCTTGATATCCCTGTATTTTCTTTTCATCTTTTTATTATTTATAAATTTTAAGCGCATTCTGTGATGTTTAAGAATTTTGTGTAGGTTCGCCTACTTGTGCTGCCAAATCTTGAGGCTTATTTGCGATTGCTGGAGCCTGAAATGCAGCTTGAGAAACAAAAAAATGAAATAAAGAGACATGAAGCTTGGCGTGTATATGGAGCCTTGATGGTGACTTGTTTGCAATGCTCTAAGAGTTTTTCATATCAATTTGTCATCTTAATTCTTTGTAATGTTTTATGTTGCCTAACATGAATTTTGGCTTTTAGGATTAATGTTCTGCTTCACTGATAAAAACTCCTCCAACTGTGTTTTTGTTCACAGTCCGCTGCAGGTCTATGCATGTATGAGCAGTTCAAGATGCTTCCTGCATCTCTATCTCCATCGAATTGGATATTCCTGAAGAATAAATGTAAAGTCGCAACAACATTGTCAAGTACGTAGCCATCCTTTGCTACAGTCAATAACTATTACTCCCTCCGTTCCAATTTATGTGAACCTGTTTGACTTGGCACGGAGTTTAAGAAAAAAATGAAGACTTTTGGAATTTATGGTCCTAAACAAGTTCAAATGGGGCTCAGAGTATTTGTGTGGTTATAAAAGCTTCTCATTAAGGGTAGAGTTGTAAGTTTAAGCTAAATTGTTACCAAATTTAGAAAAGATTCATTCTTTTTGGAACGGACCAAAAAGGAAATAGGTTCACATAAACTGGAACAGAGGGAGTATAACTTTTAATCATTCAGGTTTTTTGAAGTTGTAGTATTAAGTTGTCCACTAAGCATGTCTTTCTGCTTTTACTGTCCTTAAAAATGGTCTTGGGAATGATATGTTTTGTCAAACAGATCTGTGGATTTATATTTTGTTTCTGTGTGGGATAACGTGGAAAATTTATGCTAAATTTCAGAGCACAAGCATTTTCCTGTCTGAAACACATTTGAATGATTTAGTGTTTTCACGTAGTATATAGATACTCCGTACTAATTAGGAACTCAGTAACCCCTTATGTATCTTGAATCATTTACTGTGCAGAAATATAATTTTGTGCAAGTCTGTATCTCCCTATAAGCTTTTGCATTGTTGGTTCTGCCGTGCTTTCTTGGAAGTCCTCTTCCATGGATGTCTTCTGGCTCCATTGCTAAGCAACGCTAAACGTTATTTTTGTCATCCTTGGTTATAATGCACTTTTTGAATGCCTCTTTATAATTGTCTAGATAAACGCAAAGCGAGCATGGACGACATGATCTCACAGCCCCCACCCAAGAAATTAATGACGGATGGTCCTGCAAGTCCAATGTTATCAAGTTCTTTGCCAGTAGGCATACAAGGAGCTATTGGTGGAAATGCCACAACCCTGGGTGTTACAGATGCGAGTGCGAGTTTATCATCGGGGCCACAAGGCGTGCAAAATGAGAATGCGAACAATGGGATGAGATCCAGCAGAAGAGAGATTGCTGGTGGGAAAATCCAAAAAGCACCAGCTGCTTTTGGTCAGGCCTCAAAGAAGGATATGGATGCAGCAAATTTGTTGCCACCTCTATTTGAATATTTTGGTGACAGTATGTTATTCTTTGCACCTTCACCTGAGTTGTCATTCTTTTTGTGATCTTGTAGCGGCTGTAATAGGAAGGCAGGTTGCATAAATGAATGGCAACTGTGATTGTTCCCGTTTATGAGTAATATACTTATTGTGTTTTACATATACTGCATCTTCTCTTTTGATCCCATATCTTAAATATGATTCCGTAGAAGAGGATCAAGATCAATAGCTTTGGCCGGGACACAGAAATATGAAATGTGCAACAGTGCAAGTATAATGCTTCACATCATGCGTCTCTATCCAAAGAAGTGTGCTAATTAGTTCGATATTTTGCCAACCCCTTGGGAGAAGCGTTTACGTTGAGTTGCCATTATCATTCTCTCTGTGCTGTATGTAGCCTGTATAGCTCAGATTGCAAAAACTATTTGGATTGTTGAATTAGGCTTGCCCAAAAAAAAAAAAAAAAAATCGGATGATCTAGAATGTTCCCTGAAATGGTCAATACCTTGGGGTTTGTTTGGTTTGAGAACGGGATTAGGTTGTTACATGATCAAGTTATACCGAGGGAAATACAAGTAAGATCTGTAATACTTGTTGAGTTGTACTGTGCCCGGTATAATAAATGTTTTTAGATATTCAGACGATCTCATACCAACAATTTGATAAATTCCAGCAAGCTATTTTTGCCAAACTGTACGGCGAATAATCATAAAGTAAGGCATATGCATAATTAAGAGATACTAAGCATGTAAGAGCAAACTTTTCCAACCAAAGTGACTAATTTTCGAGTCTCGTTCATTAGAGAGGAAATCAACAGGCAACGAATTTTTACAGGCAAAAACGTGCTGTACAGGCAGATCATAAGAGAGCACAGCAGAGTGTGAATGTGATGCATTTGATAAGAATCATCACTATGTCTACAGCCAAATGCAAACACCAATCAGCAAAACATGTAAATACAAAGAAAGTAAAAAAGAAAAAGTAAGAAAAGAGAGAAATGAAGCCGTGACAAACTATATAAAGGAGCTAAAAGAACAGCCTCCGAGTAGGTGTTCGTGATGTTGTCGAAGGTGAGGTTGATGACCTCAGGGTAACAGGTGATGCCATGCTTTCTTGGATTACTTGGCCCTTATCAGCAAGCTTCGCACCTCGTGGGTCAGAGAGAAGAGTCTTCTGAAAAGACTGGGTAAAACCAGTTGCAATTATGGTCACGTGTATTTCGCCATTGTAGCGCTCATCCACAACAGCACCAAATATGATGTTAGCGGAGGGATCAGCCAGACTGGTAACAACCTGTGAGAAATATATTACAAATATCATTCTCATTTTCCAAACAGAGCTGAAGGTTTCTTTAATATTTCTGGGGAAGAAAGAAAGAAAACAACACTCATCATCACCTGAGACACCCTATTCACTTCCTGCAAAGTTATGTCTTTTCCTCCTGTAATGTTATATACTACCCCAGTTGCAGATTGAATAGACGATCCAATTAGAGGGGCAAGAGTTGCTTGTTCAGCTGCTTCTTCAGCACGGTTCTTGCTTGATGAAACCCCAACTCCAAGCATAGCAGTTCCAGAATCTTTCATCACTGCCTTTACATCAGCAAAATCCACATTTACAAGCCCAGGTATCTACAAATAGAAGGACCACTTCATAATTTATCCAAATTTATAGCACATAATATGATAACGTCTATAACATGCTAAGTTGCAAATATGTAGATTACCAGTCCTGTTTTAATCGGAAAAGTTCTTTTCTGAAGCCATTCATGAGATCTTAAACGAACATAACCTCTGCAACATTTTATTTAATACAGAAAAAGTCCCTCATAGAAGATTCGTTAAGCCAGTGAAGCAACTGGATGGCATGCCACAGTTCATTACTCTTGAACCTTTTTGCATTTAACGTTCAGTCCCAGAAAATGCTATGTTGATTAGAAAACAAGTACGCCTGTTTTTTACGCCAGCGCGTGTTCGCAAGTGTGTTTTTGAGAATTTAGTAAACTAACTAAAACCAGTACGATGGCATTATACATTTGTATAACACAACAAAGAATATCAGTATATCATTAAAAGAGAGAGATATACTGAATTTCGACAAAGGAACTCACAGTAATTATATCGGAAATTCCTTGGACGCCTTGACGTAATACATCATCAGCAAGAAGAAAAGCATCTTGAAGTGGTGTCTGCTCATCAGCAATATCTAGCAGACGGTCATTGGGAATTACTATAAGGGTATCTACATTTTTCTGAAGTTTTTCAATTGCTTCCAGAGCCTGTCAGTCAATAAGTTAAAATTAGAAACATGAAAGGATATGGATGATACGAGCATAAAACATAGCCATGGAAACAATTTTTTTTTAATGAGAAGGAACATAGGATATTGGCGCAGAAAAGAAAATCAGCCAGCTGGAAAGAAAACTCATGTTCAGGTTTAGGCATATGAACACTTTTGCCTTAGAGAGCAATCCATTTCCTTTAGATCCATCAAGGGCCAAATGTTTTTCAGCGCTTCCAGTTATTATAATACCCAGGTTAAGCACATAATGGGATTAAAATGAGGCATAGAGAAAAGGTTTAGTTTTGTTGGTACAATTACATTTTTTTAGATGAAGTTTTGTTGGTACAATTACATTAGCTATGGTGTTTGCCAAGAGTCTTATAATTTGTTTAGATATTGGTATGTTGGTAGAAAGGAAGAGAATCTACAGCATAATATGATTCTCTACAAACGATACTTAATCTAGAGAAAGTTCCTATGGTCATCCTTCTACGAGTGAGATACTGATGACTAATCATACTGAGGCTGTGAGGCAGAGGTGTATTCGAAGGACCATATTTTGGGAGTCATTTAATAGTGAAGGAAATATTCCCATACCACCTAAGCATGACAGCTATCTAACATAAGTTTGAAGCTTTATTGTGTTCCCTCTAGATGTCTAGAGTTCATCAATGTTAGCTTAAGTTTGACGCTTTATACAATGAGTTTTCTTACACATCTCAATATTTCATCCCTAAACTTGCAACCGTACAACTCAATACTATATTCATTTCCTAACTTAATCCTTTCCTCACTCCCTTTCACATCAAGCATGTTTCACTAATTAACGGAAATTGAAAATGCATCTTCATAAACGATTTGCACCTCTAAGTGGAAATGTCCCGTTTTTGGACCGTGATGCAGCCAGTTATAAACCAGAACCAGAAAAAAATAATAGCCTTTCCAATTGCTTATTCTTTATTTTATAGCAATTTCTTCCGTTGTGAAATAAATATTCCTCCCTTTTTATGCTGGGACATCCTAACATGCTTTAACATTTTCTAGTTGTTGTGAAATGAATAACCCCAAAAAGTCTAGGAAAAAGAAGCAATATTTTATTCTCCAAGGAGCTGAAACTGGCACCTGCCTGTACGGATCTTTTGCGTCCTTCAAAACTGAATGGGTATGTGACAACACCAACAGTCAAATAGCCTGCTTCTTTTGCTATTTGAGCCACAACAGGAGCAGCACCAGATCCTGTACCTCCACCCATTCCTGCTGTTATGAACACCATATCTGAACCTTTTAGAGAATTTGCAATGGCTTCCTTCGACTCCTCTGCTGCCTGTTCCCCCAAAAGAGGATTGCCACCAGTACCTGCATTTCAAGAAGCAACTTAAGTAACAAATTATTACATCAAATAAAGAAAGAGTTAACTAGCTTATCAAGAAGCATAAAAGTGTTTAACAAGTTAGACTGTTAAACACAAGCCCCAAAATCAATAGCAAAACAAGAAGCATCCACATCTAGATCAACATGTGACTCCAGGTGATGCCATATGCCCATATGGATAAAGTAATACTATGTCATTTTATAAAGTCAGGATAGAATATAACTGTCTTGATGTTAGCTTCCGCCGAAGTTATTTTAACATGGTCGAGATTGAAAATATAAGAAAATAGTACAATGTTTGATTAATGAAACAGAAGAACGCTAACCAAGCCCACGAGTCAGAAGCTCTCCAATTTGAAGTGGGTTTTCAGCAGCAGACTGTAGCAGTGCTTGAGCATCCGTGTTTATAGCATAGAAGTCAACACCCTAGTTTTGGACATTCAACAATGAGATTCATCATGTGAAATGAAGGGATGGGATCATGACATAGGCGTCTCAACTAATTCTCACTAAAAGAAAGCAAACTGGAGGATGATAAAGACCAGACCAAACAAACAAGGAGATTTCTAGCTTTGCTTCATGACACGGATTTGTAAACCAAGTCAAGTTTAATACATACGCAACGTTATGAATTAGATAGCAATGACAAGAGAACAAGGGAGTTCAATAAAATGTCCAAAAATTTTCACTTGAGGTTACAGAGAATCCAAGTGTAACTACTTGGTTGCTAAGAGACAAAAAGAAATCTCAAGTCAAACGAACGAAGAGGATTGATTTTGAGTTCCTGCGTTCTAAAGTAACCACAGGGACAAGGCTTAGAACATGATCCCAAGTCATGTTTTCGCCGTTCTTGGATAAATCCTATAAAACATAGAGCTATTATTATTTCTTCATTTTCTTTTATACCCAAGAAATCCCGAGGACCAATGGCTGCGTATGGTTCAAACCTTGGTGGATAATGAGCCCTCCCCTCGACTTCTCCACTTAAATACCAGGCTCTTGCCTGCAGCTATTACCATTTCTTCATTATAGATTGAGATACTCAATTTGATGGAGAAATACATAAAATGTAGTAGCAAGTTGTGTACAAAAACAAGTTAACGCCTTACTTGAAGGGAGAATGGTTCCAAAAACAAATTAAAGAAGCTGGAAACACAATTTGTTGTATTCTGGAGCAGGTAACAGTCATATTCTGAAGGTTGATAATTTAAAATTCTTCTTCGTATAAAGTACTCCATCAAAAATAAAAATAAAAACTAAAAAGTGACACTTCAGAATAATTAGAATTATCAAAATTCATAACTTGTATAACAGTTAAAATAAGATCAAAATGATAAGGAAGAAAATGCTCACTACTACATTGGTTACTCAGTTCAGACGACAATGCATAACAAAAATTTTGGTGAAACATAGTCCAAATTTCTTTTTATTTCCATTTCTGTCTCAAAAATACTTCTGGGGGTTCTAATTGCTTGCTAATTTGAAAAGAGTTGCTTAAATTAGGTACATACAAGATGAAGAAATAGTAACCAAAAAAAAAAGCATTCCAAGACCTTTTTTGTATACTAGAAATAGCACACAAGGACATGAGAAAGGAACAAAATTTGAAATTACATAAAAGGGGGGAGTGCAAGACTCAAAATTTATATATACGGGTAGCACAGAAGACACAGAAAAGAAACAATTTTGAAAAACATAAAAAGGGACAAAAAGATAAAAAAGAAAAAGGGATAAAGAACCTGTAAGCCACTGCCAATCATACGGTTAACGGCATTGTTACCACCGCCACCGACGCCGATAACCTTAATCTTAGCAGAATCAAACGGAGTAAACGAACTCGAAATGCTGAAACGTTGAGGTTTACATAAGCTTTTTCGGCGAGCTTTGGTGAAGCAGCATTGTTTAGGAATAAAGGAAGAGCGGTAAAAAGCAAAGGAAGGAGAAGAAGCTGCTATCTCTGCTGGGTTTGAGAGTCCTAACATGGTGGCCATTGCTGGTTTTGCTCTCTCTGTTTGTTTGGTTTACACCAAAATGAGAGGAAAAATATCTGGCAAACAAAACAAATTCTAGACAGGTTGGGGTGTTGTTGTTTTTAGGGTTTTAGAACAAATAAATATTTTGTTTTACTCCTCTCACTTTCCTCTCTCTATGGTACACTTTTATATCTCTTATTTTTAAATTTTTCTCCTTTTATTGTTATTATTATTATTATCTTTTTGGCCCTTTTTATTTAAGATTGTGTATTTTTACTGTTTTATTTTTTTATTATTTTGAGCGAAGAGTTTATCAAAAGAAACTTTAATTTCTAATAGGAATACGCACTATCCTTCCCAAATTCACTTGTAAGATTTTAGTGCTTTATTGATGTTACTATGTTACTCCCTCCTGTCTAAAATAAGTGATTCTTTAACCTTTTTTTTGTGGTTCAAAATAAGTAATTTTTTCAGATTTCAAGTAATTCAAGAATGAATTAATTATTTTTTTCCTACATTGTCCTTGGAGTAAATAGTGTTGGAATATGTGTTAGGAGTGTTTATGTGAGATAGTAAAGGTTAATATGGTCAATTCTATTACTAATTAATGCTAAAAATTAGATTTCTTAATATGTGTGAAAACATCCACAAAATCACTTATTTTGGACAGGAGAAAGTACTATTTATCAAGTACATATGTTCCTATTTTTATCTATGCTGAAATTTGCAAACTAAAATATAATAGTTTTTATTTTTCTCTTTGTTAATTAGGTCAAATGCTTTTATGAAAGCTTTTCTGCATTTATTTTAGTAATGAGCTAACTTCTCAACCCTTTTCACTTAAATACTAAATTTCTGTCGACAATAATTTACTTACTATATTAGAAAGGCCGCTGGTTTCGACCTGTGTGCTTAGAACTATTTATGGAAAAGCTCGGGGGCATTTATGTCATTTCACATCAAATCTACAGATAAATTGTGTACGTGTTTTAATGTTTCTGCACAACCAGTACGTGTAATTTTTAGATGAGCCCACGTCTGTTTTAAGGAGCATGATAGATTTTCTCCAATTGAATAAAATATGCTTAGGGTTGAAAAAAAATTCTGAACTTCTGCAGTTCTCTTCCTCTTCCTCTTCCTCAAAATTTCTTCTACTTGCAGGTACGATTTTAATCAATTTTGCCCATGATTTTTGCTAAACATCTGATATAGAAAACACTCAACTTCAATTTTGTAGTTTTGTCTTTTTATTTGTTTCTCCTTCTTTTGCCTTTTTAATTAGTTTCACCCAACATGCAATTTTCTTGGTTGACATTCCCAGTGCATTGATGATACTGGTATGGGTATTAAATCTAAATTGAAAGAAGAAATTTTTGGGTATAGTGTTACAGAGCTTACTCAAGTTTCAGCGGCTCTGTTGATACTTTTTTTGTGCCCTCCTCAATTTTAATTTTGTACTTCTGTATTTGTTTCTCCTTCTTTTGCTCTTTCAATTAGTTTTAACCCGCATGCAAATTTCAGTCTGTTGATGATACTGGTTTAGGTATTAAGCATAATTAAAAGAAAGAAAATTTTAGGTATTTGTTCATGGGTTGATTAGAAGAAAGAAAATTTTAGGTATTCATAAGTTTTGTTAAATCAGTTGACATAACTTCATTTTAACGTCTTCCCAATTATAGTTTCACCATTTTTTTATTTCGATCATATGATATATATGTCCTAGGAAAAGCAAAATCAGAAGTTAAAAGCCAATGCAAACCATTGGCATCTTTACGTTTATACTTTTATCACAAAACAGGTCTTTTACTTCTTAGTGGAGCAAATGACCAAAAGTAGCAAACGAATGAGGCCAATCAGTTGGTAATCCATCAGAACTCTCCATTTTATACTTCTAACTGGAAAGAGAATCACCTGAGAAATCGGACCAAAAAAAATGGGTGTGTATATGTAGGTATCCAATAACAGCTATTCATATTATTTAGTGAAGACTTCCTTATTCAAACCTCACTTTTTACTATACGTTTTTAGATTGTTATCTTTTGGTTCATTTCTGGTAAAGAAGTGTGTCTTTGAGTGATTGCTTTTTTTCTTTTTCCAGTTTTCCATTTGCTCTTTGCTTTTTGACCTTTTTTATTCATGTCAATTTATTCTTTCTGTTACTGCAGTTCTTGTGATCCATTGTGTGGTTGAGGTATACTCTGTCATTCAGTAGCGTTCCAGCCCAAAGATAAATTTCTGAGCTCTCATCATTTACGTATTGGTATTGTGAGTTTTTGCCAAGGTTCTTTGAAAATATAAACATGCATGCATATTAGCCATGTTGAACATGTATTTAGTTATGTCAACATGTATTTGACATTTCACATTTAGGGAATAGGCGGCGGCTGAGATGTCGAATAAAGATCATAAAAATGAAAACTTTGAAAAAGTACATGCCGACAAAAAGGCTAGGCGACGCAAACTGTATAGTATGATGCAGTCCGACAAAAAAGAGGCCCTCTTAGCACGAGCACGAGCAAACAAAGCTCAAACAAGCAGGCGGCAACTTGCTGCCTCCTCACTTATTAATAGCTCTGCTAACACATTATCCTCTATGAGTGCTAATACTTCAAGCAATTTCTGAATGCGGTTAAGTCCAGGTTTCTGGATACTACGATAGTTGGAATATGTCGCTGCGACACAGAGGTTAGTTTAGTTATTACAAACCAAATTTTAAACTGTAAAGTAACAACTTATGTTGGGTTTTCTCAAAATCCTTGATACCAGCTGACATAAAGCTACTGCGATTTTTCATTGATCATCTAAGTTGTATTCTGCCTTATATGGAGTCTTGACATCTTTAAGGACGTTTAGTAGTAAGCATTTTACTTCTAATTTTCTAATTTAGACATTTGACTTGCAAAGCATTACTGGAACTGGAAAAATAATTATCACGACACTGGATTCATGGTAACAGATGTAGTATGTCACACTATCTGCTCACAATTTTATTTGGAGATGTAGTATGTCACACTATCTGCTCACAATTTTATTTGGAGAAAGCTCTGTTTTGTATAATAGGCAATAGAAAAGACATTTATATACCTCTTTTTCTACTCCCTTCTCACTAGAAAATGGCAACAGAAAACAATAAACATCAAGAACTATCTCAACAAAGCCTAATAATTTTATCACCTTTGCTTCTGTTGGAACATAACAGCATATAGTCACCTTTCTCTTCGCACTAGCTAAATCTGTTAATGAACAACCAAAGTGCAAGTGCTACTGGATCTCTCACACTTATTGCTATAGTTGGCAGCAATTTATTGCTTTAGAAGCACACTCTTTTGATGAAATGTATCAACCAACATAAACATCATCGAGCAACAGAGCAAAACAGCGAGTAGGATTCCCATTAGCCCAGGTATGTTCCCTCCCCCTCCTCCTCTTCGTTTCACTGTTTCAATGCTTCAAATAGTGGCGAAATGTTGCCAATTTTTTTCCCTTCAGTTCTTCTTCTTCCTCTTCTTCTTCTTTTAAACTTTCAGTCCTTAAAATTGCAGCGAAATGATGCCTAATTTTTTTGGCTTTACTGCAAAGAAAGCGTGCTTTGCTTCACGTTTTACGTGTAAAGAGGCTTGTCGCTTTTCCTTGCTTCACGCTCTTCGCAACACTGGGGATTAGTCGGATAACATAAAAGCTGTAACTGGGGACAGCGAAAAGCTGCTACATATTCCTACTGGCGTAAATTTTTTAAACAAATTCACTTGATGAAAATAAATAATTATGTCATAACTTTGTTTTAGAAATGATGAGTTTAGCGCATCATGTCAAATTAAAACTTAATAAAAAATGAGAATCGTTCATGCTACACTTACATCACTTCATGTCAGCAGCATATAGCTTTTCAAAAGATTAGGCAAATAGTTTATTAAGAGAATGGAATTGATGAAACAGGATGACCTGGAAAAGGTTAGAAGTGGAACTCATGAAACTAGAAAAGGTTATATATTTGCAGATAGCTTTGTCTTCTTCATTTGGCTGTTCCTAAATATCCGATTTACATTTACAACTTACTTAGTAGTTCCTTTTTGCTAATTTGTCTTTTGCAGTATGTATCAATGTGTATTGATAAAGAGTTGTACTACTTTAAATACATTTGGCTGGTCAAAATGGAGAAGCACGAGGTGATTGTTTATGTTAACTTGTTATTGTAGTGCCTTGCTCCTCCTTGCACTATGCAAAACGCAGGCAAACAAATACATAGAAGTCCTTCATGCATATATAGTTAAAAATTGTTCGGATGATTAATGCATTTTTTTTTTTTGGCTTCTTCAATGTGCAATATTAGTGCCAAGTTCTATAGTTCTGATTTAACTATTTAAAGTTTAGCATTTGGAGTCAGAGATTAATGT
Source organism: Nicotiana glauca (assembly GCA_026770625.1). Taxonomy (NCBI): domain Eukaryota; kingdom Viridiplantae; phylum Streptophyta; class Magnoliopsida; order Solanales; family Solanaceae; genus Nicotiana; species Nicotiana glauca. The sequence goes on from MDKF010919342.1 coordinate 42,156, forward strand.
AAAGGAATAGCAGTTAAAGTTCAGTTCTTTCTTCTTAGACTAAATGCTTCTCTTTTTTTCTTTTGCAAAAGAAAAATAATACTATACTTTTGTGGGTGGCTATTCATATTTGAGCAAACCTATTGTGTTCTCTATATTTACATTTTATATACTACTCCCTCCGTTTCAATTTATGTAATTCTCCGTTTCAATTTATGTGAACCCATTTGACTAGGCGCGGAGTTTAAGAAAAGAGAGAAGACTTTTGAATTTGTGGTGTAAAATGAGGCACATATATTTTGTGTGGCTATAAATCATTGCATAAAAGTAAATTGTTTCCAAATAAGGAAAAAGGTCATTCTTTTTGGCACGGTAGGACTTTTAAAATATTTTTCTGTATTGGTATTGCTGTTTTTGAATGCAGTTAACTTCATTTTTTGCCACTTCTTTCTGGGTGATGTAATACTCTGAAATATGTCGCGGCGACACAAGCTTAGTGTACTTGATTACAAATTTAGATCTTCTCAAAATCCTTCATACCAATATAAAGCTACTGATACCAATCAGCTTTAGACTTCTTCCGTTATTTTATTTTTTTTGTATTAGGGTTTCAAAACATTTTGAAGTTGATATTGGAATTGTCATATGCATTTAAGCATGATTTGAAAATGAAGTGCAATGAGCTGAATAGAATAGAATAGAATTGATACAGAGGATTCTTATAGTTGACTTCAAATACTTTGAGACTGAGGTCCCTGTGATGTGTGAATCAGTCACATAATAATCTTCATTAAATTTTTTCTAAGGGATTGTGGATTTGATTTATCCTTTCTCTACTCTACTATGTATTCTGTGCTTAGGATGCATTTGTACCATTTAAATGGATGGCTTGGATTCGGGTAGTGAAAGTGTGGACTATGTTTTCTGATGCATCTGTTGTAGTTACTATTGTGAGATACTGAGAAAATTTGCATCTGACGCTTACATTGAAGTGAATTTCATCTGTAGATGCTGGTTAGAAAGCTATCACATTAGGGAAAATGTATCATTCATTGAGGATTTGGTTGAGACTCAGTTTTTCTCCATCTCTCGCTGCCTTTATCACATAATATCACATTTAATATAATTTTAATGTTTTATTACTGTTAGTATTGAAACCTGCTGCATTTCAGAAAGAGAGCATGCCACAATTGAATCTTCAAAACGTAAGGTTTTATGTTTATCAGTAGTTATTGGAGATTATAGCAGAACTTAAATAATCTTAGTCCAATATTAATCCAACCAATGAACGCATTTAATAGACGAAAGAATTCAGAATGCTTTGCTGGCTCTTGATGGTGTAACTTAGCCCCCTTACGGGAAGATGCGATTCAATTGTCTTCTTAGCTGAACGGGCCGTTTCCATGGGGTAATTACATCACATTAAGTCACCATCTATGTTCACTGATTGACTATTTATTACTAACTTAGTGACACATTATTTGCCTTGAAGATATGTTACATATTTATTTTTTTGCAGGCATTTTTGGTCAAGAATACTAAAAAGAAGACCAAACACCGCATACACAGTGCATCTCTTTTTGCTAATATGTAAAAGTTATGTCATACCTACTGTAACTACCATGGCAATTAAGCATCCCTTATTCTGATGCTCTCTATGGATGTAGCTCTTTTTGCTAATACGTAAATAGTTATATCATACCTACTGTAACTACCATGGCAATTAAGCATTGTCACACCTCCTTTTTACCGCGCCAATTTACTATACCCCGGGAGGGGATATAATAAAAGGAAGGAGTTTTTCTAATTTAAGGACAGTTGGAACGGGATTTATTTATTTAGTTTTAGAGTCGCCACTTGGGAGAATAATGGTGTCCCAAGTCACCAAATGCATTCCGAACCGAGGAAAGTTTTGACTCCGTTACAGTCTGCGAACTAGAAATCCGGATAAGGAATTCTGTTAATCCGGGAGAAGGTGTTAGGCATTCCCGAATTCCGTGGTTCTAGCACGGTCGCTCAAACTGTTGTATTTATTTTTTATCTGATTTCATATGTTCCATTTTATGTGCATTTGGTATTCCGCTTTATTATCCAAAGAATTACAACGTCGTGAAAATGTATTTTTAACCACGCCGTACCAGTACGCTTGTGGCCTTTAACACATTTTGACTTCGTTGAGATTTAGATTTGGGTCACATAAGTGTACACACATACTTAAGAAAGTATATTATTATGAATCGCGCCTAAAGCATCTACGCATTTATTAACTTTGGGAAAGATCGTGAAATTTTTTAAACGGTCCTTCCAATTCTAATATTTTTACGAACCATTATGGAGGGCCTCGCAATTGTGAATTAATTCATTGGG